>CM029598.1:92305655-92433914 GCA_017311375.1 Mytilus coruscus
ATTGACAATCATACCACATAAACTTTTATATAGGTATTGGATATTTTACACAGTATTTTGATGGTCATGCAAAGGATCGTTATCCCGCAAATCATATGCATATTTTCTTATCTCAAAAGGGGACAAGAGTGGATCCATTAACAGGGCAATCATTTTGTATTTTGTTCAAAACTGATAACAGTAAATTTAAAATATTGATAACCGATAACAGCAATTTAGATTATCTTAAATGAGAAACAGAAAACAGTGAATTAAAAATAATAAAAAAAAAAAAACAGTTAACAAGGGTATTTTTTTTTTATAATAACAGTTCACAACAATGTCAATTTTTAGAAAACAACTAATTAGTCAATAACAGTTAACGTCACATATATTTTCAAAATAACCGTTACCAAAAGTTTAAAATGCCTAAAACACCTTTTAAACAGAAAAGATCTTGCCCCCTCTCAAAAATCAAATTAAAACAAAACAAACTCAACTTTGCTCATATGTAATATCAAACAAATATATGCTAGGTACATTTTCTATCAATAACACTATTTTCTGCATCACTGATCTTAAATATTTTATGCTAGGTATATTTTCTATCAATAACACTATTTTCTGCATCACTGATCTTAAATATTTTCAACTAAAATTTATTTCTGCATCAAATGATCTTGAATATTTTTAACTGCAATTTAAAGGCACAGAACCAGGACTTAGGTGCACAGAACTAGGACCGTTTTCCTAATCACCAGCAAAACCTCAGGACAATTTCATTTGGCAGTGTGCAAGACTTTTGCACTAAAAATCGTTGTAATATACCTCAAATGGTACATAGGACGTATCAGAGAAAATTAAGCAACAGTATTGTCGTTCTGATACAATGTAAACAAACCCACCAGCACAAAATCAGGACCTACCAGCACCACTCAGGGCCGAATCACCAGCACAGAACGTTCTCTCGCAGGACAACCTTACCCACCGTGGTTGTGTATACTTAACTGCGGCCAAGCTTAGCGAAAGGCCGTGCGACGTAATCAGTCAAACAAACATTATTAGATCAACTCGCAAAGGAACGATCGTTCTCATTGGTCAATTCAAACCTTCGCCCTCAAATAAACTTTCAATCACCGCCGCCCAAGCACAACTGCGAAATTAGAACACGTGTACTTTAATGATCCAAAGTTGAATTGACTGATTACGTACAGAATTGTTTACTTGATTTTCTCATGATAATACTACCTTAAATAAAGTGCATCATCGCATGTAAAATTTATTGATACTATAATTTTGTGCAACAGTTTTAATAAGGTATTTTTATTTTAAGTTTTGAATTTGTTATATACAAAGACTTAACAGTTATCACGACGATATATTGAATCCAACTGTCTCCTCTCAAAGAGTTCTGGATAATTATAACTCTTCATATCCCATCGCCAGTTTATCAAAGCCACCTCATCGACCTTAAAACTAGGCTGGCTCACTTAGACTTAACCTTTTTTGTAAATATGAAACTACATAGAAATAGAAAAAAAAAAGAAATTCCAATGAATAGTTATAGATGGCAATTTACATTTACATCATTTCATGGCATAATCTAGTAACTTTTTAAGGCAGGGAGAATTGGGTTTTAGGGATTCAACTGTGGATAGTGTTTTTTTTTCTAAATCAGTTTACTTCCTTTTGAAAATAAATCCCGAAATTGTGAGTAAATTCAGAGTAGGTAACCATGCTTTGTTTAGAGAAAAATGGATATGGCAAATCATTGGCGCGGTGAGAGGAAATGTTACTCCGCAGATATACATATATATAGTTGTTGAATTTTTAATTAATTTTTTTTTTTTGCTGTTCGCAATTGAAAAACCGACACACATTTATATATATTGTAAATATTTCAATAGCAGACCAAGTATCATGTGCTATCATACCACAACTCCTTATTTTTGTATGCTACATTTGTTTACCTTTACTTGTATTGTACTTCTATTAATATTTAATCTTTCTCGATAAACTTGTACTTGGTTTTTGAAAAACAAAATATTTTCTATGTGTACTACCAGTATCCTACATCTGAATCCGCCAATGAAATATGTTTTAAATACATAGTCTTGATAACATTGTGACTTGTACATTTTAACCACGGCATATCATAAATTTAAAATATTTTACTCTGATAGATTAAAACTACTTTTGGCTTTCGTAACTTTTAGAGACTTTAAAAGAAAATGTGGATGTTTCTTGTAATAATTCAATTTCATTCATGTATGTACATTTTTTTTGTATTTGCACAAAACAACACGGGCACAAACATGCTATGCAAAATTCTATTCTTCCGGTAGGTTCATTTTAGTATGAAATCAAAAGACAAATTTGCATCTAATTAAAATCAAAACAGTACATTTATATTGTTCCTTATAAACAACGACATTACTCACAAGTATTTATTTTTTTTTTATAAATTTTAGTTCTACACATCAGTGTAAAAGAAAAATCCTCCTGATGATACATTTCAGTCTTTTTTTTTTACAACAAAAATGTTTCGATCCCACTACTTGAAAATCAGGCAACGACACAGCATTAAAAAAAAAAACATTTACTTTCGTAGTAACGTAGTACATTCCATTGTCGGTCACCTGTGTCAATTCACGTGCACACTATGACTGTTGTTGTATTTGAATCTTTCGGCCAATGAAATGAGACGTTACAAATTGTTTGTTTTGTGACACGCCAGCATGTTATCAATGAATTACCAAACGCTAAACTTGACTGCAGTTCAGTGTATATAACGATAAATACAAAAAAAGCATTCACCTGTAATTTACCTGTAGACAATCGGCGCAAATGAAAAGCAGATCGGCGCAAATGCAAAACGCCGTAAGTTACAAATACGTGTTGGACACTAATTACTCTTTTAATATATTGTTATACCGGCATTAAAGGTCAGTGTTGGAAAAGTTTTGTTTGTTGATTGTGAAACATGTTTCTTTGAACAAGAATTTGGCCTAAAACAAAGTTGTGTCTTGTCTTGTCCCCGGCTCTTTTCTTTGTTCTATTATAATGACCTCGTAAAAATGCGCGAAGCCAGCAATTTTGGCGCCGAACTATCCTCACAACTAGGGAATTGTATGGAACGCCACAGCGGTCTTATGTGGTACTCTGATATTACGTTATGTTGTTTTATTATACCTTGATGATATTTCGTCTTTACATAATATGGTTTTGACATTACGTAATGATGTTTTGATATAACTCAATATTGAATAATCATTCCTTAATGATATTTCGATTTTACGTGATATGGTTTCGTATTGACTTGATATGGTTTTTTCATTACTTAATATGGTTTTGTCATAAATCGATGTGATTTCATCATTATTTAATGTGGTTGTGTCATTAGGCAATGTGGTTTTAACATTACTTCATGTGTATGTGGCTTAACGTTATGTATTTGTTTCATTACATGATATGGTTTTGTTATTTCGTAATGATGATTTGCCAATTCTTCATATGGCTTCAACATTATATAATGATGGTTCAAAATTTGACGATTTTACACAACATGATGTGTTCCTTCCTGTATTTGATGTGGTCCTGTCGTTCTTTGATGTGGTTATCACATTACTTGATGAGTTATATGTCGTTTGTTTAATGTGCTTCGGATGAGTGTCGCTATCCACTGAGTTGAAGTTCAAATTACAGTTCGAGTTGTTGTTCAGAGTTATTTGGTATGAAAAAGGAGAACGGCAGACAAAATTATGAAAAAAAAGTACAAACAAATATCAATATTTCTGACATAAGTGGGATATCCCCAAACCACATGGTCCTGCCGTTTTTTATCCCTTAGAAAATGAAAGGATATGGAGTAAATGTACATGGGACAAAATCGCACACAATACATAGAAAACATAGAAAATTATCAATGAACAGGGCTTTTATTCCTGTTCTTCATCTTGACAGTTGATGCAGGGTCTTCAACAATGAACAAATCATTCATACCCTACAACAAGGTCAAGACGGCCCCTAGCGTCGACTTAAGCGGTACTATTGATAAAAATAAAGTAATTTTGAAAGACATCGATCGCCGCTAAAATATGCCTTGAAGTTACACATGTCGGGAGCGGTCAATGAATAACATATTTTATAATTACGGGCGAGGTTTTGAACATATATTTGTCATACATTGCCCAACAAAAGACCAATAATTTCGAAACAACAAATGATAGACAATACATATAAAACTAAACAACAAGTGATAGACAGCACGGGGCACATCGAAATATTTGTAAGAAAACCTAGCAGTTTAAAATAGTATGAAAGGGCAATATACAAAACAGATGACCAGACCAGTATTTTGAAGAAATTTAACCAAACATGAAATTTTGACGGTGTATTAATATGAGAAATTCTCACATGAACAAGCACACCATAACTGTAAATATTATAAGAGCATACACCTCAAGCACGGGAAACGTTCTACTGCCTCCACACAGCACTAGAGACAAACTCTAGAACTTAGTTCTCAAATGGAAGCAGTATTACAATAAATTCGTGAAGAATTCCACGGAACCCTGTGTCTTGCCTAAGATTGCTGCTGTCATTGTAAAAGTATAATGTTGACTGTAAAACGTCCATTTATCGGTAAAAAAAAAATAAAAAAAATGTTTTCTGTACATGCTTTATCTCGATATAGAAGATTGCCAATGAGACAACTCTCCACCACATACCAAATGACGTAGCAGTTAACAACTATATGTCACTGTATGATCTTCAACCATGAGCAAAACCCATACCGCATAGTAAGCTATAACAGGTCCAGAAATGACAAATGTAAAAAACAATTCAAACGAGTAACCTACTCTAAATGATGAAGACGCCGACGACGGAATACAGGTTTGTGTGTCTCACTTCCGCGACATTAATATCGCAGGTTGGACACACATCAAATGACTTGTACTTTATTGTCAACAAATGAGACACGTCAAATCAACTCACACTAAAGTTACCTCTGATATACCTCGCACTAAATTTAAGAAAAAAAAAAAAACTTTACTTTTTGGAATATCTGTTTCACAGGTGACGACGGATATGTTCCAGTTGTCGTTACCACAATCCCGTCCTCTTTTCCTCGAATGGTACCTACCGAATTAGACCAAATCACTGGGTTTGTACTTTCACGAATAACACGACGGGTGCCCCATTGAGCAGGATCTGCTTACTCTTCCGGAGCATCCGAGATCACCCCATGATTTTGATGGATTTATATTGACCAGTCATACTGATCTATAGAGTTAAGCCAATTGCATCTGATTTTTACAGTTTATTCTTGTGTTGTGCTGTTACACTATTCACCCATGGTAGGGTAAGGGGTTAGCGTTCACAGACATGTTTAACTCCGCCACGTGCACATTCTTTATGTGCCTGTCCCAAGTCAGGAGCCTGTAATTCAATGGTTTTCGTTGTTTCATGTGTGTCATATTTGTTTTTCGTAAGTTGTAAAGTTATTAGTTACGGGTGCCTATAATTGCTTACATCCACTGCGTCAAAACTCTGGTGGATAGTTGTCTCATTGGCAATCACACCACATCTAACTTTATTTCGATTTCTATGTGGTGTTTTGTATACTGTAACATTGTTTATCTTTTGTACGCATACCCCTTAACCCTTTTTTCGGAAGCCTGAGAAAAGCCCTTGATCCGCGATAGAAAATTTAAATACGAACTCATATTAGATAACTCTCATTTCAACTTGAAATCTTAATTTAAATGAGACTCAAATTCGAAGTCTAACTCGAGCTCTACCTCAAAAGGTAACTCAAACTCGAAGTTCAGCTCGAAACTCAGTGCTAACTCGAACTTTAATTATAGTTATGACTTGAGTTCTAACTTGAAATCGAAAATTACTCGAAGTTTAAATCGAAGACTAATTCGAACAGTAAACCGACCTCTAACTCGATGGATTGCCACACTCATCCGAGGCAAATAAAACATGGAAATTGGTTTTAAAAATAGAACTAGTTTTTCCCAAATCGTCACGTGGTTTTACCTCATCAAGTAATGTGATAACCACATCAAAGAATTACAGGACCACATCAAATACTGGAACGAACACATCATGTAGTGTAAAATCGTCAAATTTTGAAACATCATTATGTAATTTTAAAGCCATATAAGGAATTGGCAAATCATCAATACGAAATAACAAAACCACATCATGTAATGAAACAACTACATTACGTTAAGCCACATACACATCAAGTAATGTTAAAACCACATTGCCTAATAACACAAACCACATCGAGTAATGACAAAACCATATCAAGTCCATACGAAACCATATCGTGTAATATCGAAATATCATTAAGTAATAACTATTCCATATTGAGTAATATCAAAACATCATAACGTAATGCCAAAGCCATATAATGTAAAGACAAAATATCATCAAGTAATAATAATACAAATAACGTAATATCAGAGTACCACATAAGACAGCTGTGGCGTTCCATAGAATTGTCTTTTATTTGCTGGTAATGTAGTCCTTATCTGAAAGTCCGAGGAGGAACTACATCGTCTGCTTGATAAAACAGGAATATGACAGTTGTTATCATTCGTTTGATGTGTTTGAGCATTTGATTTTGACATTTGACTACGGAATTTCCGTTTTGAATTTTCCTCGGAGTTATTTTACTATTCATGTTTCCGTGAATTTGACTTTTCAATAAGCCTCATCCGGCCTCCATAAAACGTGAGATTAAAAACAAAACATGAATTAAAAATTGAAAATATATGTGTGTTTGGAGTAAAAGGTTTTATAAGTTGTATGTATTTAGATTTTCGTTTTCTTTTATTCACACTAGTACAAAAATTGCTAACCAAGATTAATTCAACTCGACAAGGCATTATCTATATGAGTGGTGTGTAATTGGAGAAACAAACAAAAAATCAGCAGAAATTATGCTAAATTAAAAATTTACATTAATCATTGGGTCTTAAGTGTAGCTGGCAGACAAATGATTCGTTAAATTACACATAAACCACCTTTAAATGTTATAAAATTGGTTTCAAATATACTGTTTGTAATTGTAATTTGTTTTTATTTTTTTTTTTTTTTTGTAAATGTCATTTTTCTGTAATTGGTTATTTTTGAAATATTATGAAGTTCTTTTTTGTCAT
Organism: Mytilus coruscus; assembly: GCA_017311375.1. Taxonomy (NCBI): domain Eukaryota; kingdom Metazoa; phylum Mollusca; class Bivalvia; order Mytilida; family Mytilidae; genus Mytilus; species Mytilus coruscus. Next base: position 92,312,813 of record CM029598.1, read on the forward strand.
AAATTGTAATGAAAAGAGTATTAGCCCGAAAATAGGCGAACAAATAACTAGCCTCTTACTTTATCAAGTTTGCTTCATTGTGAAACTAGAGACATTCAAAAACAAAGATGGGTATTATTTATGTAGTTAAATTTTTTTTATTATTTGGAAGTCTTTACACATCGCTTAACTATAACAAGGTAAACCTTCTTTTATAACATAATTTACATAAATACAACTAACAATATAAATGAATCACGTCAGTTTAATTCGTTTTCAAATTTCCTTTTATTCTATGTATTTCAAACAAATAAGTATCTTGGGCAGAATTGTCTCGCTGTCTTTTTTTAATATATATACGATAGTTACCACTACATGCACTAAGTACTAAAACTAGTTCATTTCTTTGACTAACAAGAAAACAACCGATAATCTTTAAATGCATGAAACACTCATTTTATTTTATCCTGTGATAATTGTATGGCCCAGGACAGACATGACATACTTTGAGCTATTGTATCACAGTAATTCTTTCTAAGATAAATTTGATATAAATCAATCCAACGAGTATTTAAAATGGCCACCAGTTTTAAAATTTTGAAACATAGTTCATCGTTATTTCTGGGAGATCTGTTTAAAGTCTATCCCAATTGAAGTTCAGACTGATAATATGACTTTAGGAAAAGGATAATGTTGTAAGAATTGCATTCTTACACTATTGTTAGACTCTCGAAAAGTCAAGTTCGACAGCAAACCAACAAATAAGTCAAGGCACAGGTATAAAAGCAAACGATGACTGAACTGGTACAAACGTTTCTTTATTAACTGATCAAGTTACAATCTGGACTGTCTGAAAAGACAGTCCTTTTATACTTCTACAAACGTGACTTAAATTTAGAAAGAATGTTGTTTGTTTCTAATTTCGACAGGTACTAACTTTTAGAAGGCCGAAAGCGATATACATGTATTAAAAGTTATAAACAGTGGACATTACTTTTCTTCAATAGCTTAAGCCTTTTAATACTTCTACAACCGTGACTTAACTGACCACTACACGATAACAAAAGTTATAAACGGTGGACATTACTTTTGCTTCAATAGCTTCAGCCTTTAAATACTACTATAGACATGACCTAACTGACCACCCATAGCTGAGCATTGAAGTTCATTTAATATAAAGCAATAAATGTGAATTAACTGACCACCTGCCAAAAGTATAGGTTTTCTTTAAAGCCAAAACATGTATGTACTAAGTCACGTTGTAACAATTATAAATCTGCAAGTTAACCTATAATACATATAATAACTTTACTAGATATAAGAAGATGTGGTATGAGTGCCAATGAGACAACTCTCCATCCAAGTCAAAATTTATAAATGTAAACCATTATAGGTCAAAGTACGGTCTTCAACACGGAGCCTATGCTCACACCGAACAGTAAGCTATAAAGGGCCCCAAAATTACTAGTGTAAAACCATTCAAACGGGAAAACCAACGGTCTAATCTATAAAAACGAGAAACGAGAAACACTTATGAACCACATCAACAAACGACAACTACTGAACATCAGATTCCTGACTTAGGACAGGTGCAAACAAATACAGCGGGTTTAAACGTTTTAATGGTACCAAACCTTCACCCTTTTTCTGAAACAATAGTGAAACATCACAACATAGAAAGACACACTATAAAATATCAACTGAAATAGCTTAACTCAATCAAAGGACATATTAACACCATTGAACATACACTGAACAAATAAATTTGACCTATGATACAATGTAAATTCAAAATAAATAAACTAAGGAAGAATAATAAAAGTAACATGTTATATCGGTATGAAATGTTAAACAATTTAGGAAAAACAATATGCTCGAACAAAATATCAGCCATTTGCAATAACTTTAAACACAGGTAAATAAAATAATTTTGTTGTTAGGTATACGTATACAGTTACAATAGAGAAAGGAAATATTTTAACAAAATAAATAATTTTGATGTTCATAGTACGAAGTAGAAATTTATATTAGTACCAAACACTTATCAAAGCTGGTATATAGACCAGATATAACCCTGAATAATATTAAATAACAAAAAAGCATTACAATTAGTATCAACAGGTCAAATAAAAAGAAAGTACGATTTGAGAGTACTCGCAGTTACTGACAGCTAGTTAAAAGCCAAAACAATTAATAATAAAAATCATGCATCAGAGACTAAAATCAACTAAAACACATCCCAGGATTTAGTATTTTAACGTCATGGACAGTCAAAGAAGACATGACTAGTGCAATGCCAAAAATAAATGTATCGACAGACAGTAGGATAGTTAGGAGTTTAACCTCTTTATAGATCAAAATGAACGTGGGTGTGTCTTTAAACATCCCGTTTGAAAAGAATACAAATTTAGTTATGTTTTAATTTGCTGATGACAAAATCGATATTAGTGCCAATGTAAACTATATTCAAAGATCTAATTACAACATTGGTAAGATAACCTGAACTAATAAGTTTATTTAAAGGTTCGATGAGTTTACACGGATCATATAGTGATTTCCGCGCTTTAAGTACAATATTACCGTAAAATTTAGGATGTGAAATACCGTTTTTAATCAGTTTTCTACAGGTACAGCCAAATTTACTAATCAAATCTTTGCATCTATGAAAGAACTTAGTAAAAGTTTTACGTAATTTATGGTAACGAAATCCCTGACTTAATAATTTACTAGTGATGCATTGATTACGTTCGTTAAAATCTATGACATCACTACACACACGGGCATAACGAACGAGTTGGGATATATACACACCGTATGATGGAGCCAAAGGAACATCGCCGTCTAAAAAAGGAAAATTAACAATAGGGAATGAAAAATCGTCTCTTTTGTCGTAAATTTTCGTATGGAGTTATTTGTATATATGTCCTTTTGTAGATAAACATTATATTGACTATTAAAGTTATTGTATAAGCACTGCATAGTGTTACATTCCTCCCAATGTACTAGAAATATAGTTCAATATTTCACTAAAAGTCGCTAAATACAACTTAAATAGTCAATACTGCTTCTCCATTAAAAGTCACATTTAAGGTTCATCCTTCTAGTTAGTTTCACACGGTATTGTTATTCTGAATTCAACTGAAGTAAACAGTTACTAAAATGTTCCAATTGTTCTATGTTGTCCAATAATTACACCACTGTCGTCTACTATATAAAACTGAATAGACACATAAAGTCTTGTCCTCAGATCAATGTCACGAAGAGTTCATGGTCATTTCATTGTACCATTAAAGAGTGGTAAAATTGTCCACATACATTTGTAAATACACAGTTCATGATAAAGATGATTAAACGTTCAATATGTATATATGGATTATATATCAAGGTCTCTAAATCCCTTCAGGTCACTACCATTCTGTAGTCTGCTTTCTTCCTTCAACGACTAAATACATGTTATAGTTTATTTACACAATTATTTACAATAAAGTACTTCTCGGTGCCCACTTTGATTAACTTTGATGTTGGATGTGATCGTATAGATTTATGTTAATTGTCAGTAATCGGTAACTTCAGCACTGGATAAATATTATTTTGTGTATCATCCTTGTGGTTGACCAGCATTGGTGCAGAGGCTACATCTCTGTTGGTGGTAACTTCACCCTCGGTCTTTGCCAGACACCAGATGCCCCACTTTATCATACTTGGCAGCGAAATTCATCACTTTTCGCCACCCCTCTCCTGGCTGAACAAGATAAGCAGAACCTAATTTTGCGTCTATATTTACATAAGATAAACATAGCTATTCCAACCAAAAGAGCCCCAAATAAATATATCAAAGTATATACCCAATTTGGTAATTCACTATCCTCAGTTATTTGACCGAAACTTTTAATTGGCTAATTAAATCATCCATTGGTATCTCTTTAACTTGATCTAACTTTTAGGTAACCTTGTTAAATTAAATTTCGGAAAAGACTGATGAAACGGTTTCCATAGCTTTTGGAAGATAAGTCATAATCATTTATTATCCTTATAAAAGAATCGTCCGTCGAGGTAAATTTACTTTGTTGATTATAGAAACGCAATAATGTCATAAAGTCATTCGTCGCTGTACATGTCTCGTTAAGCGTCAGAATATTTATTGGAGGAAAATCCTTTTGTCAAGGTCGTTTTATGTTTAGAATTTTGACAAGCAATTGCAAAATTAAGTGGTCTATTTTTGTCACTAACCACGATCCTGACGAAATATAGCTTGCCATGGGCAAAATTGAACTTGGTTCTACTAAAACCTTACAAAATTTATCAATGTCAATTTCTTTCTTCATAAATAGTGAAATCACACAATTCTTACTTAGATTTATAGGATAAACAGGACTTACTATTTTACAAAATTTGGTAAAACGATCTGTACATTTATTTATTCCATAATTTTTTAATAATACGTATTTTGACCGCTCAGCATTTACTGCAAAATATTCAACATTTATATCAAATTTCGCTACCATTGTTAACAATTTTGTACTGTTGTTTTCATAGGCATAGGGAGATTATATGCTTTATAAACCTCGAACCTATTGTTTGAATCGAGAAGCGGAAGTGAGATAATGGCTTATATTTTGTCATCGTAAAGTACAGTGGTGCAAGTCAACAACCTATAAAAGAACCACAAATTTGAAATAGGATCTTCTGATAAATCTAAGTATCTAGGTAATTTGTTTTAATTTCATTTAAAAGTGGTTTCAAACTTCTCGGAGTAATAGTACTAGGTGAAAGATGACCTAATGATAACATATTTAATTGGGAACCTAAATGTTCTAAACAAAACATTGCTTTCTGCATCAATAATTTTAATTCACCTGTTATTAAATCTAGTTGAACATACTGTTGTATATAATTTTCTAGATCGATTATTTGTTTTCAAATTCTTCTGTTACATTTTCAAGTTTAGAATCTATTTTATGTAAATCCCTATCAACGAATTGATTGCATGCCTATTTTCGGAAACTTCAATTCTTGTTACATTTAAAATTGAAAGATTTTCTGCTAATACATGAGAAATCTTATTTTGATTATCTGCAAGAACTCTAATATTACCCTTTATTGCACTTACATCTGAATCTGTTAAAGTTCCAAACAAAAATGCATGGCTTTACCGATAATTGGTAAAACACTACGTTTATTTCTATGTAAGGCTTTATAATCATTAAAATTCTTAATATCGAAGTATGGGTATCTGTTAATAATCGAAATTCATTCCTTAAATTAGAAAAAGTATTCTTAAATCCTTCTTTTTCTGGATTATCATATCGTCTTGTAATTTCTTGAGCAAGTGTCCCTGTTTGAACAATGTCATTTGAAAGTTTCTTTATAAAATTATCAAAAGGTTTTAAGTCTGTTACAAATGTAACCAACCAATTTGATCTCGTGGTTGTAATTGAATTTATCTTGTCGAAAACTACATTTTCTGAAATGAATGCTGGTTCACCCAAACAAAGAGGAGGGTGACAAGAAATAATGTCTTCATGTCCGTCCTGTAATTTAAAGAAATATTAATTAATACTCATTTAAAAATGAGTGCAAAAGTTTGGAAAATACGCTGCCATAAACTGTTCAAAGGTTGCATAGACTGGAAAATCCCTCACAAAATGATTATACAATCTCTGAATCGAACAATGATTTTCAATACAGATAAATACGTTTCCCACGCCTTTTAGCGGCATTTTCTCTGCTCTTGACCAAGTCACGAATATAAGAGGGGTCAAGTTGATTTCCGGGTTTTGGAGGAAAGTCTCAAAAGAATCCTCATGGTTTCTCCTAACATATTCGACTCATGAAACACCCTAGCTTTGAAATTCCAAGTTTTGAAAATTCTTTTATGATGGAAGGCTTTAATCCTTGTTTCTCTAATGTTTCCTTATAACCTGAATAAGCGATGTGAGAAAATTCATGTATAATCAAATTAACTTGTCCTTTAATTATTTCGGCCTCAGCCAGTCTTCCTAGATCTTCAATTCCGGCCGTCTTCTTACTGAAATATATACCAAGGTAGTTCAGGTGAGGTCTATTTTTTACTAAGATGCTTTTTAAGCATTGGGATATATCTGAGAAAATATCGATTATCTGTTGATCATTATTTCCACTCTGTTTACATACAGATTTTACATTTACAGAATTAACTGACATATTTTCGCTATCTGAAAATTTGTCGGTAACATCCGACTCGTCGCGCGCATCAGATTTCAATGTCCGTTTTAACTTTGATAAAGGAAGTTCATCATCCTCATCAGTCTCGCTACTAAAACTTCTTTATTATTTAAGCTTTTATTACGGATATTTATTCGCTTCTTTAATTCCATTAAAGGAATCTCATCTTCATCCGAAGATGTGTCTCTCTCATGTTTATTTTTCTTATTAACCGATTTCGAAATGAGGTTCTATTCTCAACTGTCTCATTCTCTTGAGGGTCAACCTCCATTTCGCTTTCGCTAGATTCCGGTGGAACAACGAGTCTGTTTTTCCTTAACTTTTTATTTTCATTTGATTTTGGAATATCCCACGTTTCAACAGGTGCAGGTTTGAGATGCTGTGCATGTACTTTAGTTGTTGAACCCGTTAATTGATTTTAACTATAAAACTGACAGGTGACCTTTGCTCAATTATTCTATAAAACGGCTTCCACTTACTGTCTAGTTTACCTTACGGAGATGATTTTTAAAGTACACCGCGTCTCCTACTTTAAAGTTTATTTCTTGCCTATTTTATCTGCATATTCTTTTGTTTACTTTTAGCTTTTTAAAATTCCTATGCACAGTAACAAACGACTTGTGCTGTTGTTCTAATAAAATTTGATGCGGACTTTCTCCCGCATATTTACGTCTTGGTTTAAGTAGATTATCTACCGGAAGAACAGGATCTCTGTTATAAAGAAGGAAAAACGGCGAAAATTTAGTAGATTCATTTTACTACACCTTATTGCAGCCAAAGTTTGGTTTAAATAAACATCCCATGTCGATGGATCATCTTTTATTTTTTAGCAAGAATATCATGCATGGAAAGATGTAAACGTTCTACTTTGCCATTCGAGCCAGGGGAATAAAATGAAGTTGTAACGTGGTTTATTTTCATTTCTTTTAATGTTTCCCTTACCATATTGTTACAATTTTCGGAACCATTGTCACTCAACAGAGTCAATGGACAGCTATGTCTCGGAATAATTTCATCCATCAAAAGTTGAACAATGTTAGCGGGCTTTTATCAGGAACAGGAAAGCATTCTGGGTAACCACTGTAAATATCAACAAAGCTTATGATATACTTATTACCGGAAAGAGACGTTGGATAAGGTCCAGATAAATCTACGGCAACCTTCGCGAACGGAAACGGTGGTATATCGGTTTCTTGCAATAATGGTTTAGCATTATAGGAGCTCCGTTGTTGACATATTATACACGAATTAACATATTCATGTAATTCTTTATAAAGATTAGGCCAAAAATATTTGATCTTAATTGCATCATATGTTTTATCAACACCTAAATGATCGACGTCATGATATTGATTGACTACTTCTTCTCTCAACCGTAATGGGACATACAACCTTAATACAGGTTCGCTATCTGCTTTAGATATCAAATAAAGTATGTCATCCATTAGTATGTATTTACTTTCTACTGATTTAGTAGCCTTGCCGTTTTGTAACTGAATAGTTATGGCACTTAATTCTTTATCTAGCGACTGTTCATATTTAATATCATATCCCTTAATCTTTAAATCTTCTACTTGAACATTGTCGTCATCACTATATTGACAGCTTGGAAATTCTTTTGGGTTGAATTCATTTGAATGTAACGTACTTATCTTATAGGCCTTATTATTTATATCCATCTCGATGTTATCATTTTCATTTATTTCTTCTAATGTTTGTGGGTCGTCTATTTTATTTTAGGCCTTCTAGATAAATAATCTGCGATTGTGTTCTCTGCCCCAGATAACCATTCTATCTTGCAATTATAACTAGAAATACACAATGCCCATAATTGAATTTTACGATTCGAGAAGTTTGAGGATAAAAGATACTGCAACGGTTTATGGTCGGTTTTAATTGTAAACGTTGCATTATGCAAGTAATGATCTAATTTCTGAAGTGCATAATGAATGCTATATGCTTCCTTTTCAATAGTTGACCAGCGCTTTTGAGTATCACTTAATTTATGGGATAAGAAATAAATCGGTTTCTCATTTTTAACTCCGTATAACACTTCCTCATTCTCATCACACGGTTGTGTTAAACAAGCGCCTATTGATTCATCTGATGCGTCGGTATATAAGGTATACGGCTTCGATAAATCCGGGTACGCGAGCAAAGGAATAACTGATAGACTTTCTTTTAAAAATTCAAACGCTGCTTGACACTCATCAGACCATTTAAATTTTGCATATTTCTTAGTCAGTTCAACCAAAGGTACAGAAATTTTGGAGAAATTTGGTATGAAACGCCTATAATAACTTAACATCCCTATGAAGCTCTAACTTCTTTAACACTAACTGGAGGTGGTAAAGATCTGATTGTATCTACTTTATCCGTTTCCGGTTTTATACCATTTCCGGTTTTATACCATCTCCGGTTATTTGAAATCCTAAATAGTTGGTCTCTTTTCGGAGAAATTGACATTTCTTTAATTTTAACTTTAAACCATGTTTTCTTAACCTGTCAAAAACTTGTTGAATATGGGAAATATGGTCCTCCAAAGTTTCAGAATATATTAAAACGTCGTCAATATAAGCAATTGCAAATGGTAGATTTTCTAGAACAATTTCCATCAATTGGGAAAATACAGCAGGAGAGTTTTGTAACCCAAATGGCATTACGTTATACTCGAAGAGACCTCTATGACATGCAAAAGCAGTCTTTTCTCTATCTTTTTCGTCCATCAAAACTTGCCAAAAACCACTTTTTAAGTCACAACTAGATATATACTTAGCGTTGCCTAATTGGGCAAGTATATCATCAATCAAAGGCAAAGGATAGGAAAGACTTTTTGTGATCTTGTTTATCTGTCTAAAGTCCGTGCAGAACCTATGTGTATTATCCTTTTTCTTTACAACTACTATTGGCGCGCTCAAGCACTTTTCGACTTTCGAATGACCCCAGCATCGAGCATTTCATCAATTGCCTGATCAACTATTTGTCTCTTATGTAAAGGTGTTCTATACGGTTTCAATTTAATTGGTGGGTGATTCCCTGTCTCTATTTCCATTTTTACCGTATCAGTGTGACCTAATTCTGAATCTTTTGTAGCAAAAATATCTTTGTTCTTACTAATTAATTTTTCAATAATACTTTTGTGTTCACGAGGAACGTTTATTTCACCTTCATTTTCGAATTGGATTTCTTTATTTTTATTTCATTTAAAGAGACTAAGTTTTCTTCTAGAACGGTATTTATTCTACCAACAGCAGTGCCTCTTTTAAATTTGAATGTTTTGTTTGTGCTATTCACAATGTGAATTGGAATTCTATTTAATTGACTAATTTTAACAACGGAATTTCCAATTAATAAACCTGGCTCTTCACAAAACTACATTCTGTAACTGCAGAAGTTTCGTATAATTTCGACTCAGAAAATTGAAAATTTTCTTTATCTAAACAAAGCATATGTTCGAAGTTTGAGGTTTAAATACCGTTTCTTTAGAAAGTCTTAAAATGCTTGATATATGAATATCTTCCTCTAAATTTGCATAAACATCTCCTACTCTCAACATTCCTAAATCAAAGTAAAGCTTTACTTCATTTTTATTAACCAGTCACGTCCTAAAATAACGTTTCTGTTCATGTCAGAAACAACGTAAAACAAGTGTGTCATTTTCTTATTTTTAATAGAAAAATCAATCTCAATACTTCCTAAACAATTAAGTGAGTTTCCGTTTACGGATTGAAGATTAACTTTCTTTTTAGATAATTTTGGTAAGTTGTTTAAAGTTTTATAAATTTTGTAATGTAATAAACTACATTGTTCTCCAGAATCAACAAGTGCCCTTAGTTTTCTATTTTTTACATTTAATATACAACTGTTTGGATTTCCTGCCAAATTGATAGTAAAATTTCATTTGTTTCTGGTTTTGTTTCTCTCCTTTGTCGGCTTCATAACAAAGAGAGTTTCTTAGTTTCCCTGAAATCTATTTTCTTGTTGCTCAAAAGTCCTAACCCTACAAAATCTTTTAATGTGACCTTTTCTTCCACATTTCCAGTATTCTATTTCTTTATTAAATTTTGGAGTTTGGTCAAAAGCATTTACTTGTTTTCTTGCCCTACAATCCCTAGATCTATGTCCTATTCTATTACAGTTAAAACATCGTTTAGCATTCCTATAATGGTCTACTTCCATAGCTTCTTCACCCGCAGCCTGTCCTTCAAAATGTCTATTACTTGATCTTTCTGGGGTTCCCTTCTCAATTCAAACCTTTTCTTAGATTTTGTTCGGTCATCGCTACCACAACAGCGCCTTGAAAGGTGTCTGAGTTTGACCTCATGATTTTTATTTTCAAGTAGTCTAAAGAAAGGCCATTTATGAAAAGTTTACCAATTGTTTCTGAATTATAGGTAAGTTTACATTCTGATCCTTAAAAACTTCTTCCGCGAGGTTATACAGTCTTTCCCCGAAGATGGGAACATTTTCACCAGTCTTTTGTTTAATTTTGCTTAAAGGTCGAAAGCATGCGGTGGGTCCGATACTTCTGAAAATCTTACAACTAATTGAGCTTTTAACTCATTCCACCCACAGCTTCGTCCCCATTATTTTGTTCTAACCACCTATGGATGAAATCACTAACCGGCGGGTCACTAGCTTGATATGCTACCATTTTCGCTTCATTTCTACCCAACCCTGCCAAAACAATATATTTTTCAATTTGTTTAATCCATGTTCTAAACTTTGTAGCATCCCCCGAAAATTTTGGTATAATTTGATTAACCCCCTGTGCCCCTAATTTGTTTGATAACCCTTGCAGTTGGAAAGCTAGGTTGTTAAACGCTAGTCCTATATCTTGTTCAGCCATTATGAGAAAGTAGCAATAGATCAGAAAAAAAAACGCTTACCTGATAACGAATAAAAGGGTTATCCTGGTCACGGCACCAATTCCCAGGTGTTAGACTCTCGAAAAGTCAAGTTCGACAGCAAACCAACAAATAAGTCAAGGCACAGGTATAAAAGCAAACGATGGCTGAACTGGTACAAACGTTTCTTTATTAACTGATCAAGTTACAATCTGGAGTGTCTGAAAAGACAGTCCTTTTATACTTCTACAAACGTGACTTAAATTTAGAAAGAATGTTGTTTGTTTCTACTTTCGACAGGTACTAACTTTTAGAAGGCCGAAAGCGATATATTAAAAAGTTATAAACAGTGGACATTACTTTTTCTTCAATAGCTTAAGCCTTTTAATACTTCTACAACCGTGACTTAACTGACCACTACACGATAACAAAAGTTATAAACGGTGGACATTACTTTTGCTTCAATAGCTTAAGCCTTTAAATACTACTATAGACATGACCTAACTGACCACCCATAGCTGAGCATTGAAGTTCATTTAATATAAAGCAATAAATGTGAATTAACTGACCACCTGCCAAAAGTATAGGTTTTCTTTAAAGCCAAAACATGTATGTACTAAGTCACGTTGTAACAATTATAAATCTGCAAGTTAACCTATAATACATATAATAACTTTACTGTTCATTTGTATATATGTCCTTTTGTAGATAAACATTATATTGAATATTAAAGTTATTGTATAAGCACTGCATAGTGTTACATTATTGCATTATTTGTCTTGAGACATGGAGCTTTTAAATCATGTTCATCTTGTATTCTTAAGAATGAATTATAAAACTAATGAACATCCAATGGTTAATATTTCGTGCACATAATTTCAACGAAACAATATTACACACAATTGCGCACTCACATACAAATTAAAAGTCAAAATAAATGTGCCTTAGATACACATTTTTATTAGCTGTTATTGGCTTCGAACTAGCTTTCAGTTACAGCGAGATCTGTACTTTGTATCTTTTGCGTTTATTGGAGCTTTTTCTGCTTTGTATCGATTCGATGATGATTTACTTCCTTTTCAACTGATTTTCATGGTTTGTTCTGATGTTGTACTGTTCCACCACTGTAAAAGGTTAAGGGGAGGGTTTGCCGCCAGCAAATTTGTTTAAACCCGCAACATTCTGTATGTGCCTGTGCAAACTCAGAAGCTGTAAATCATATTTGTGTTTCGTTTTTTTTTTTTTACATAAATCAGGCCTAACTTTATGCCCTTGATCATGTGTTGAGTCCTACAGAAACTGATCTGGATACTTAATGTAGAGAATGCTGATATATTAAAAATAAGTATCTGTTTGTGATTTGATTGTTGAAGGTATAGTCTAGAAGGAAAGTCTCGGTACCGACTGTTGACAAGGACTCTGACAGGTAAAATGAAGGGGAAAGTCTCAAAATAATAAAATATACAAAATAATTGGCCTTTTAAGGTAAATTTTGCAAATAACAGTTAAACAAGATTTTACACAACGATTAATCTAGTCAAATAAGGATTGTCTTCTGTTTACAAATCCTGCACAAGTCACCACAATTTGTCTGAGTTTTTGTCTTGAGTGCCTCCGCAAAGTACCCATCACTTTATAATGTTTTAGGTCACTCGTGGCATGTTCGACAAGAATACTATATTCTGCAATGATTCTATAATAATATTTTCGAATGTTGGTTTCTGGTGATTAGATTTTCTGTTGATTTACTGTCGCGTAAATGACCTAATTACGGGATGCCGCTTTGGATAAATTTTATCCATTAAAAGGTCCGGCGGGAGGTAAAAAATTGAAATAATCTGAATCAATTGTTGTAGAAACTCTGTTGAATAAAAGGGTGAAGATTTAAAACTGAAAACGAAACATTTGTTTTCTAAAAAGATCCATTGTTACAAATTCTGGAAAACTCTCTCACCCTGTGATTTTATAAGATTTTCAAAAATGGCCGTTTTAAACTATATGTAATAAAATTAAGAAAAGAAAAGTAGGGGTTAGCGGGGAATTCTTTTTGTATTGGCACTCCATGGGTAAAACTAGAGGATTCCGAATCTCTGACAAAAATTCGACAACAAGAGTAGTGAACACCTCTGCCCCCTTTTCTGTAAATGTATATTGTAAAATCGAATTTAGCTGTTTTGAATTTTGAATGCCATTTTGCTTTGTATTATTTGAGTTATGATTTAAAATATGTCTACCTATTAAAATTAACTTTAGTTCCACGTGTCATCGGCATGAATCGTCAACATGGAAGACTGTGATCCTGGTAAAAGTCTTTTTTTTGGGGTAATTTTGATAAAAGAAACGTATGTATTGGGTACCTAAACTAAACAAAAAACAGTAAAATATCGTTTCATCTCGGCCACTAGTTAGTGTCCTACAACTAATTCTTCGGTTCTGCTATTAAAGAACTTATCATACACTTTTGTAATAAAATATATGAAAATAGTGGAATTAACTTTTTTTGGATTGTAAAAATTTAGTCAAATTACGTGCTTTTGATGGTCCTTTTGATTATGTTGACAGTTTTGACTTTTCTACACTTAACACTACACTTCCACACAATATAATCAAACAAAAGTGTTCCTTTTTAATTAAATGGTCGTTTGGTAAATCTGAAGGCTAATTTATTTGCTGCAACTCAATTAAAGCCTTTTTCTCTAATGAGAAAGGTAAATATGCTAGATATACATACTGGAGGTGTGTTTAGATGATTGAAGCTGTAATTTTCCCCTTGATAATTTCATGTACGTTTCGGCAACAAAGTTTATCGACAGGTTGTATGTATTCTTTTAGGCCCTAATTGCGCCCCTTTAATAGCAGACTTGTTTTTGTACTGTTATGAATCACAGTTTACGACTAAACTCAGTAAAGACCCGTTTAAATTGCATTTGATTGATAATTTCAACAACACTGACCGTTATATCGATGATAATTTTTTGTTAAATAATCAATAATTTTCTAAATATACTGCCGAAATTTACCCAAAGGACCTTATTTAAAAAAAACAAATGTAAACGGTAATGACTGTCCTTTCCTAGATTTAGATACTTCAGTTTTACACTTGAAACTCCACACTAAAATTTACGACAAAAGGGACAATTGTTCGTTCCCTATTGTTAATTTTCCTTTTTTGGATGGTGATGTTCCTTTGGCATCATCTTACGGTGTTTATATTTCCCAACTCGTTCGCTATGCCCGTGTCTGTTGTGACGTTTTAGATTTTAATGAACGTAATCTATTAATTACTGATAAATTATTAAGTCAGGGATTTCGTTACCACAAGTTACTTAAATCTTTATTAAATTCTTCCATAGATATAAAGATTTGGTTTTGAAGTTTGGTTGTACCTGTATAAAACTTTCAAACGGGATAGCGCATCCTCATTTTTTTTACGGAGATGTTGTTTACCGTGCCGGAAATTAAGAAACAATCTTGGTAAACTTATCGATCCTACAAGATTACCAGTTCAACACTGTAATTAGATCTTTGAATATTGTTTTTATTGGTATTAATATTAATTTTGTCATCATTAAATTACAAGCAAACTAAATATTATTATTTTATACATATGCACCTTCATGGATCTACAATCTTTCGATACCTGTATGTAGGCATTGCAGAAGGTCGTGTTTTCTCTGACTGTTTATGACGTCTTTACACTAAACCTATTGGATGTTGGGTGTGCACTGATTGATAATTTAGTCTTAGATGCATGACTTTTTTGTGAGTTGTTATTGGCTTTGAACTAGGTGCCAGTAGCTGCGAGTACTCTTAGATCTGTTCTTAGTGTATTTTTGTTGTTGGGACGTACAAGTACCCGGCCACATCCACTCTGTGTTTTTGTTAGACATATTTCTATTTGTATCCATCTGATGAGTTAAGTCTTTTTCAACTGATTCTTATAGCTCGTTCTTGTGTGTACTGTTACACCACTGTCCCAGGTTAGGGGGAGGGTTGGGATCGCCCTAACATGTTTAACCCAGCCACATTCTGTACGTATGTGCCTGTCTCAAGTCAGGAGTCTGTAATTCACTGTTTGTCGTTTGTTGCTGTGTTACATATTTGTTTTTCGTTCATTTTCTGTACACTAATTAGGCCGTTAGTTTTTCCGTTTGAATTATTTACATTTGTCATTCGGGATCTTTTATAGCTGACTATGCGGTATGGGCTTTGCTTATTGTTGAAGGCCATGCGGTGACCTATAGTTTTTAATTTCGGTGTCATTTGGTCTCTTGTGAACAGTTGTCTCATTGGCAATAATACCACATCTTCTTTTTTATATGTTTTATATATCTTTGCCACAATTATTTTATCTAAGCATTGTTAGAAAATACTGATATTCTAAATGTGTAAAGCTTTTTTATGACAGAATGCATTTTATATCAAAGTTAAGTTTATATACATTTATATATAACTATGCATGGCATTAAATATGAAGGATATTAAATCATTCAAATAACTTATCTGGCTTCAGATACATGTGTATGAGCTTGACGACAGATTCGATTGAAATTTGCTGTTACGAAAAAATGTTATAAATCAAGTGCGCCGCTAAATTAACTTTTGAGACGACACCTGTAATTTTTGCTGTCAGAGTCGGAGTCCCTAATAATAATAATAATTATAATAATAATAATAATTATTATAATAATAATAATAATAATAAAAATAATAATTTTCCTTTTGTATGTTGATTATTCCCATAAATATATATAAATTTCTATTTGGTACTATGTACACTTTAGCATGTCATTGAGAATCATCCCTTGGTGCGTCCTGCAGTCGGGTCACCTAACAGTATGTTCCAACTCCATCTGCATCTGGTAATGTTTTAACCAAATTTTCTATACACATACATGTATACCATGTGCGTCTATATCTCGCCAGGCCAAGAAGCATCGTCCCTTGGAGTCTTTTGCAGTTAAGTTATCCTAAAATGTTCGTTTCATTAAAACACTTTTTACATCAGACGTGACCTTGAGAGGTCATACCGGCGATATCTTTTGCGCTTTTGACTGATAACCGAACGTATTTCGTATAATTACGTGGATATTATTGAGTGCAAAATAACATTCCTTATCGCTTGTTATATATTAATTTCATCAATAAATTTTCATGAAAATAATTTTTAAGGACATAGATAAATGATATGATTTTTTTTGGGTCTTTTTTTGTCGTGAGAAATATATATATATCAATAACAAATCATGAATACCGAAAAATTGTGTTAGCGCATGCGGGAGAATATCTCGAGAACGTTTTGCAACAAAAGGGGGAAAATATGAATGCCTACTCAAATTTAATCTATTAGAAAAACAAATTATTATAGAAGAATGTCCACCATGCCCTTGCATTGCACTATTATTAGATTAGTAGAATAAAGTGATATATAAAAGGATGAAAATTTCCATGTAGAGTTATTAAGATGATCTGCTATATATATACATATAACTGTTATACAAATATTAATACAATATATAACAACAAACCAAAATATACTGATACTGATAACAAATGATTATATCACTACACTATAATAATTATTACGGTGAGGTTGAATTCCCTGTCATTTATTCATCATCCACACAGGAACTTGTCTCAGAAAAAAATATACCTATGTACCGTGACCTAACTTTCAGGTATAGACATATGATTTTTTTCTGAGACGAGTGCTTGTAACCATCCACCAGAACTAGCAGTCATCCGATGGTCAGTACTTCAGTACTTTGATATATGTTGGAGTGTTCATAACAATATATGAATAGCTTAGGTGTAAAGGATAAACATGAAATTTTAGAGAAAGCTGACGTATTGTAATTTTACAACACGGGAACTAGCGGTAGATTTGAATAAATAAGAATTACACAGGTTGTACTTTCAATGTTCTATTGTTGAATTCAAATTAAACCAATACAATTACATAATACAAAGTCCATAAAACAATAACAACGGCACAATCCGCTGGAAAGTCCTTAAATGTAGCAATACGGAGTCCGTATTCTATCGTTCAGAAATCTTTACTGACTATATTTTCTTAATGTCTCTTTTTATAACGAATGTTAAATTGCTCAAATATAAAATGACACTAATTAATATAGATTTGACAAATTTAGTCCATTCACAAGCAACCGACACTCATTGTCAATTTCTAGATGTAAGTCAAGATATGATGCAGACTTTACTGTATGTGTTGTATCTTTCATCTCTAGTTCGATGGGATAGATGCGTTCAACATAGTCACCAAGTTTTGAATTATTTAGTGAGAGAACATCATCTATATAGCGGAAAGTAAAGGCTATTGCTAACTTCTTTTCTTTCTTACTAAGAAGTTTTTGTATTAAGTCCGCCTCATAAGAATAAAGGAACAAGATGGCAAGAAGAGGGGCAAAGTTGGTTCCCATTTAAATGCCGATAGTTTGTTGAAAAACACGTCCTCCAAACATAACAAATATGTTGTCATCCAAGAAATCAAGCATCTTGATAATGGCAGTTTCAGAGAATTTTTGTTTGAATCAGAGTGATTCTTTACAAAGTAGGATTTATCCTCCCTAAGACAAGATACTTGTATCTACGTTGGCCATTATTTTTTATGAAACAAAACAATACCAACTCTTTCAATTTGTCTTTTACTTTGGAATTGGGAATACTTGTGTAAAGTGTAGAAAAGACAAATTTTTAATACCATTGCAAGATAAAAGAGTCAAGATAGTATATACTCTAAAAGATCTTTGGAATTTCTTAGTATCCACATCTGATTCACGCCACCCCTAGAATAGGCAGTTTCACAATAACTTTGAAGCCCGGTTTTGATTGCTGATAAAATAGATGTTAATAATTTAGAAAGAGGTTTCGTGGAGCACTTGGAAGACCAAGCAATATACCGTTGTTTGTAAGGACACTTATGTAGTTTAGGTATTCAATACAGCGATGGAAGATCCAGTTCTTCATCTCTGGTTGAAATTCCAAATGAACATAGATATAACTGAGTTAAACCGTATAATTAAATGAGTTCGTATGATACAGTTTCCTTCCCGTAGGAGTCTTATCGTGGTTATTTGATATTTAAAGTATAACTCAATCCAAAGTTTTTTTTTTTGTGTTCCGGAATATGGTTGGTATTAAATATAGTTTTTTTTACGTTTTAATCATTGTGTGCGCCTTATTGTTACAGCTATCCACTTTTTACGGTATTGTTACATACACTGTAAAAGATGAATTATGAATATTAGCATCTTACTCAACTCATAAATAAAAACAATTGAATGGTAGAATAAAAAATGAATATGAAAGGCATGATGATTTAAACATAATGATTTCTTAAGGTTGTAAAACAATCTGAAGAAGGTTATCTTTGTAACAGGGTATAAAGCTTATGTGTTCCGGAACATTTTTATTGGATCTATCGAAGTTTAGGTGATTTTAAGAGTAAACTCCCTTAGGTGTTCTGTACTCCCTTACGAAAATTATTAAAACTGTTTCAAAACATCAGGTTCAATCATGTTTCTGTACCGATACAACAGAATGTATGCGTTTGAAATCAAATGGTTCAAAAAAGCCGTCTCAAACTCGTATCTTAATCCCTTTGTCCTAACGCTTACAGAGACACTTGTCTAATGTGTCAATGAAAAAGTAAGGTGGTGCCAAAGGTACAACAAAAGACCCTTGCAACGATTTAACTTTTTATCAAGAATTTTCATCCTATCGAAACAGTCAGTTTCAGTCATTTGGAGTATATGCAAGATTACGGTTTTTTCTAGTTTCTTTTATATGTTTATCGTATATGTATGTGACTTAACAAACGATGTATGCACAAACGTTCCAATGGCGACCATGAATATGGAATATCAAAACCGATATAAAACAAAGTAGAAAGAAATAGAAAAAATTCAACCGGTATTAAAAAACTCATAACGACCTCTTTTACACTGCAAACTGTGTTTATTAGAATTCCAAAAGCACAGTATAATATCTTACAACCTTTTCATTGTGCTGTTTATAAAGAAGAATTGCGCAATTTTTTGTTCACACACTTTATGTTGTATGTTTGCAGTAGATAATTCTAACGACAATATTTTTGTGTTATTGTAGTATTTTTGTTGCAAAACATATAAGCAGATGTAACATGATAACAAAGTTTTAAAAGTAATGTACCGTATTGTATGTCCTTCTACAAGATGTTGCAAATCCAGCTTGAGTATGATTGGATTTTTGTTACTGCTACATACGATCTAGATAGTCAGAGGGAGAGGTTTGTGCACATGTGAAAGTGGTAACATTTCAATATGTCGACCTGTATCAGCTCAGGCTATCTGGCAAATGTACTGTGTGTTGTTATTTGTATGTATTTCTATGTCTATTTT
Organism: Mytilus coruscus; assembly: GCA_017311375.1. Taxonomy (NCBI): domain Eukaryota; kingdom Metazoa; phylum Mollusca; class Bivalvia; order Mytilida; family Mytilidae; genus Mytilus; species Mytilus coruscus. Next base: position 92,332,242 of record CM029598.1, read on the forward strand.
CTTCGAGGGAGTCGGTTGTTGTATATACATATAAATAATCGATTGTTCGCTACTTGCTTAACGTCCAGTGTTAATGCTGTTATACATATTCAGGACGAGGCCGAGTAGAAAAAAAAAAGATAAAACAATTAAGATGTCAGTAGTTTCGTGATGTTCAAGTCTCGTACCTCTATTACGAAGTGTAAGAAGGTTCTCCAAGGATGAAGGGCGAGATATATAAACTGTAACTAGTGTTTCGGAGATTTAGCAAGAGTTTTACTGCCGGAGCGGTTGAATTCCAGATGACCATATTTTCAAACATTAGCAAACTTTGGGGTATACATGTATAAAGTTTATACATAGGATTAATAGGTATGTCTTAATAAGATTCCATCATGTCATGTATATATCTATACATTAAACATTTTAAACATTTCGATGAATTTTCAAAAATGTCCTTATGTTTCTCTGTCCTATATGTTCTCCCATTTATTTGTATGGTAGTCGTGTCATGTAATGTTGTCATTTTAATGTTATATTTAACATTGCCATAAAAGCAGGAGGTTTGGCTAGCCACAAAACCAGGTTCAACCCACCATTTTTTCTTAAAATGTCCTGTACCAAGTCAGGAAAATTGCCATTGTTATATTATAGTTCGTTTCTGTGTGTGTTACATTTTAATGTTGTGTTTCTGTTGTGTCGTAGTTTTTCTCATATATTTGATATGTTTCCCTCAGTTTTAGTTTGTAACCCGGATTTGTTTTGTCTCAATCGGTTGATGAATTTCGAACAGCGGTATACTACTGTTGCCTTTACTTAGTAATGTTGACATCTTTGATTGATTGCTTGAGTTCATGAATACATATATCTGAATTAGTTGGTAAGCTATGCGTCATGAACACCATATTCGTTAATATATCTTTAACTGAACATGCAAAATTCAGTTTGTAATTTGTTTTGAAAGACCTTGTTTTCATAATCCTGTTCCAGTAGCTGAATACAACTTCAGATTACAACGACACCGATAGGTAAAAAGTCAAGGGTCGTCTCACAAATAGATATGATGTTAGATGAATGTCACTGGTTACTTAATAGCTTAGAATAAATGTTTAAGTATCATACGCCACTTGTCTCAATTTTGGCAGTAAGTCGTTTGCTTATTTAAAATTGATTTTTGAAATTGAGTATAAAGAAAAGGCAGGGTCTCAATATTCTACTTCATCTTTTTAGATGATGAGATTCTAGCTTTTTTTAGTTTTCAGTTCACTAATTTAATATTCAACTTAAATTTCTTTTACGATACAATACGATTACATTTACGACACTGTCTCGTCAAAAAGGAAGATAGAATAAAAGCTATAATTTGGTCCCTGAAATGGCAAAAATACTAAAACTAATCAATCCTTTCATTCAAAGCTATTTCAGTGGAGGGCGTTGGTAGTAGCCTAATGAGCAAATACGTACGAAGAGGATTAATTAAGTAAGTATTACAGCTAACAGTAGCTCATCAATGTTCATTTTCATAATTTTATTCAGAAAAAACAGATCAAAATAAATTTGGAAATCGCATGAACACCATAATGCACAGGACCGGGTGCGATGACAAGGTAATAGCAATTGTCTCCTGCTATACAGGAACTCCGTCATGTGAACTCCTAATTAGTAAAAATATAACAGAATGAAAAAGGGCACAATCGATATTCAGATCCGACGCTCTTCTTGGGTCTAAAATCTAAGACCGTGAGAAAATGTCGCTGGTGAGTTCAGACATAAACACAGGACCTGTGCTAGACAAATATTTGTTGATAAACTGCCGTCTACGATTACATGGCGTGATGCGATTTGGATGGGTAATTATTGTTTAATAAGTTTTCAACTTGACATTCACATTGAGCTAGTAGGAGATACAATATCGCAACAAACTGACATATCTGAAAAAAAAAAAAAAATCTTTTATAAACATTCTAATTTTTACTTTTCCGTTCTTTCGTTGACTATATCATGTGTATAGATGTTATCTATATACATGATATACGTTTATTAAGCGAAACATGCAGCTTTTGTTCATATTATAGTAATGAGAATGGACAATGCTTAACGTCCAGTGGTAAATAAAACATGCATATCAAGAGCAATATCATATTAAGCTAGAAGAATACACGATGTGTTGTACAAAACACACTGAATCTGTTTTTACATGCGTTGATCACAGTGGAACAGGAAGACATGTCGCCCTTCTGGGACTAGATATTGTGACTTGGTGACAGCCATTACTAGCTCTTGCTACTTATCCGAGTATGATTGGAAGGCAAGAATAAGAATCTAATACATGCTGCTAAAAAGTATTAGTGTGAAAGTACTTTTATTCTAGGGTTTCAATTTTCGTTGATTGAGCAAAAGTTACATGTTCGTGGGTTCTTAATTTTGCTTTCTGAAAAAAAAATTGGTGAAGAAAATTTCAACCCACCACATACCTTATAGTGTTAAATTAAAAGAAAATAAAAATAAAAAATTCTGATTCAGTGACCCTCCCCTTTTGTAGTTAAATGGTTGCTCCTTAATAGTGATTTGCTGATATTCTATGTTTTCTCTAGATTATATGCCTGTATTAATGTAGCCAAACCTACAGGGTATCTTTTCATGTCTTAAATTGGACAATAGTTGTTATATTCCGTTGGACACTTAAATTAGTGGATATAGTCATCCACGAAAACCACGAAAATTGGAAGCATACGAATAAAAGTACTTTGAAGTATAACATCCAATAACCCGCCGGTTATAGACCCACAACCAGCCGAACATGAGGTGAACACGCTTTAACGATACTATTGAGCCATTTTTCCGTTTTGAAAATTACCCCAAAATGTTTGGATCAACTGAATATCCAATTACAATTGATAAACGCTACTTCTATCTTATTCTACTTTGAGTAATTGTGTGTACTGTGTATGTTATATTCTTTATTGTGAAGCAAAACGTTTAAAATGACACAATTATTGTACTTGTATTTGTATTTTCTCTAACTTATTTCAACATTTCGGAATTACCTGGTTCGTCATCATCACGTATTATATCTACTTTTTTTCCGGGCCATGTGAGATTGTCTCATCACTTGGCGGCCGTCGTCCGTCGTCCATTATCCGTCGTTTACAAAAACTTCTACTCTGAAAATACTGATATAATTTATGACAATTTAGTTAATTTGTCAAATGTTTGCAAATTGTCTCGAGAAATATAATAGTTAGAGAGAAAGTTTATACAGCAAAAATTATCAACAAGATAAATTCTACACATAAATTAACATTGTTGAAATCGTATGATGGGCGCGTATTGGAGTGATTGACCCTAAAGGACGAATTTTAATATTTGTTTGTGTTTTTCTCAATTGCTGATCTAGTAAAATAGCAAGATAAAACCCGAAAAAGCAAAAATGATCAGGAAATAAAGGGAACAGTAGTATACCGCTGTTCAAAATTCATACATTGATTGAGAAAAAAAAACAAATCCGGTTTACAAACTAAAACCGAGGGAAACACATCAACTATAAGAGGAAAACAACGAAACAACAGAAACACTGAAGTGCAGCAAAAAAAAAAACAAACGACTATGCAACATACATAAAAAACGAACTATTAGATAACAACTGCCATATTCCTGACTTAGTACAGGACATTTTAAGAAAACATGATTTACAAAATAGTTGACTGGTTGAAATCGTTTGACGCCCCTTAATTGAAGTGATTTCCCATTAATGATGGTCATGATTATTTTTTTTTTTCGTGTTTGACGTATATCAGAACTATAATAGATAGATATAAACCTAAATAAGCAAATTTTTCAGCAAGACAAGATCTTCAAATAATTCAACATGGTTTAAATCGTTTGATGACCACATTTTGGATTCGTTCTCTTGAGTGTCATTTTTTATCATTTTTTTGACGTTGTTGGTAACTATCGGATAAAATATATTCGAAACTTAAATAAGCAAAAATGATCAGCAAGACTATATGACAAATCAACAAAAAAAGAGATTTTTGTCATGATTTCTTTTCTAGTCCACAAGGATAGAGAGTATCCATTGTTGAAGATGCAAATAGACCTAGGTTAGCCTCATAGATCTTCATGTTTATTTACTTACTATTTGTTATATTCGACGATAAAATGTAATATTCTCGGAAAAAAATATAATATTCTCGGATAAAATGTAATATTCGCGGATAAAATTTAATATTCTCGGATATTCACATGACTGAGGCTTATGAAAGACTGATGTCCTAAGTAACGACTTCGGATAAAACGGTTAATGTAAAAATAAGTAGATGTGGTTTGATTGCCAATGAGACAGTGAAACAAAGTGGATATTAGGATTTATAAGCAACCGCATGGCCTTTAAAAATGAGTCGGCTATAGAAGGCCCCGACATAAAAATATGAAACAAGTCAATTGAGAACCCGATGGCCTAATTTATGACAAAACAATTTACGAAAAACAAATATGACAGACATTAGCTAACAATAACCACTTGAATTGAGACAGACACTGACAGAATGTGGCGGAGTTAAACATGTTTGTGACAGCTAAACCCTCCTAACAGGAGAAAGTGGTGTAACGGTACAACATAAGAACAACTATCAAAATCAGTTAAAAAGGGCTTAACTCGTTAGATCGATACAAAACAGAAAACATTTAACGAAAACACAAACCGGACGTGGCAGCGTATCTACAAGTGTCTTAACTTAATATGATTTTTTAAAATTTTTGTGACCGACTGTCAAATGATTACAAAAAAATAATACTATCCATGCATTCAAGGGGTCCTACGCGTTTTTCTGCAATGCCTGTACCAAGTTGTTTGGTGAAGTACAGTGTTTGAATTTGTCAGGTTTTAGGGACTCCCATTTAAAAAAAAAATGACCTTGGAGATCGGTATTTTTGTTTATATATTTTATTAACTTAATCTGGAAAGTTAAAAAGCCAAATATCTATAAGTCAAGGATGTATAGGTATCAAAACTTACGTTTCTAAAATCTGTAACGAATGCACTATTGAAATGTATTTATAAAGGTTACTCGGGAACACGTGTATTTGTAAAACATTTTTATGTATAATTGGATTGGACAATCAGTAAGTTATTATCTGTTAGGTAATATTAATGATGATAATTTCAAGCTACAAAATTAAGCGCTAAATCATAGTATAGGTAGTCTAAAATTGTCATTCGGGGTTCGCCTTTCCGACAGTACAGTATCGTTTCCAACCCACACACCCTTTACCTCCGAGGAAAGTATATATGTGGTGGCAACGGTTGAAGACAGCAAGTTGGACATACGTGATTTATTTGTAATCAAATAAGCTTTCTGTGCTATCAGGGCGAGCTGGAACATTCATTTATTTCTTATTTGTCATCGTTTGGACAAAATGGATACGTAAATTCTAAAATAATGCAATACATATTAAGTATACTATTCCTTAATTAAAAGTATAATCATGAAAATATTATTTCGTAATTTTTCAGTTAATCTTAGTTCCAACCTTTTAAAGTTTAAACCGGGATAGTCTATACTTTTATTGTCCTTTTCGTGTACATCATCTCTAAAAAGATTGTACTTATTATTGGATCTTTATGGTTTCGGTTGGATAATCTGTTATGTGTTATCGTTTGTAGTCCAAATAATTATAAAATTGCCTTTCCATACCATCATTGTCATGAAAATTATTGGACAAATATTGTAAAACAATTGTATAAAGTTCGAGATTGCATGTAAGTTACGTAAGCGCGTCACAGTTGTTGATATCCTGTGGTGTTTGTCGTTGATGGAATATGTTCGTTGTTGTTCTGCGGTTTGCATGCTGTGTCGACTATTATATTATTTGTTTGTGCGTTTCTCTGTTATGAATGTTCTTGCGTGTGTTTGTGCTGTATTGCGCGTAGTGTTTTAGCGATATTTATTAAAATTGTTATTAAGCGGGAGGTTTGGCATGCCATTAAACCAGGTTCAACCCACCTTTTTTTCTTAAAATGTCATATACCAAGTCAGGAATATGGCAGTTGTTATAAGATAGTTCGTTTCTATGTGTGATGGCGTTTGTTTTTGTTGCACTTCGGTGTACCTGTTGTTCTTTTGTTTCCCTCGACTTTGGTTTGTAACACGGATTTGTTTTTTTCTCAATCGATTTATGACTTTTGAAAACCGATATACTACTGTTGTCTTTATTTGTCTCTTCAAGCAACACTAATGAAAACATATTTGTCGTAATGTGCATCTCTTTCAGTAAAATCAATGTTATTATTTGGATAAGAATATTGAAAATGTCGAGTTTGCATTTTACGCGTACATGGTGTAATTGATTGACTATGTGTATTTTAGGGAGTCTCATGTGTCTTTCCGTTTTGACCTTATTGACAAAACTGACGACCGCGAGTGTATTGGTGATGTTCCGGAAAATGTAGCCTTTAAATAGAACAATATAAACACTTAATCCCAGACATACGATATTGAAAGTTTGTACACTTACATCTATGATTTTTTTCATAGTTTTTTAACAATTCTGTAGATGTCTCATTGACACCACATGTTGTGTTTCCATATGCGTAGTAATGACGACCAGAACGTACCCTTGTTTCAAATACAGTAACTTAGCTAGAATTGATAATTAGACAGCATACCTGAAGCAGGTCATGAAACATAACACGCTTGGAATGAATTGCCTCTAGTTAGGTTTAAATTTGTTTAATTGTTAAAAAAAACAAGACATGTTTCTAATATAATATTCATATAAGATAAAAATACTACAGGAGGCTATGTAGATAAAGAATGTATTGCTTGCAAATTGTCCTATTTTAGAAATAACGAAACGACGACCGTATTGGCAAATATTTTGACATAAGCAGGACGTTATTACATTAAGCAACTTGCATAAAAAGAGTAAGGCAATACAAAGGAAACAATCACAAACCATTATTAAAAAAAGAAAAATAACATGGCCACACAAAAAAGGACAAAAATTCAAACAACAATAACATCAAATATTACTTAGTTACACAATCCCCAACAATAACTGAGTGTTGACTAAAGTGTTATATACTAAATAATGTTAATGCTAACATTTGCATTTATTAGATAATGCATTTACCTGTAGAATATATATGCGTATGTATTTGAAGTATTTTGAAAAATAAAAAAGGCAAAACAAACGCACCTTAATTTATATGATTTTTTATGTAATCAATTGCTTTTGATTTTGCCATTTGATAAAGGATTTTCCGAATTGAATTTTTTTTGGGGTTGTTTACTATTTTACCAATTATACAACACGTCTAGGATTAAACAAAATCACGTTCTTTATTCATGTAGCAACACTGGAGTATATTGTTATCAGTATTATCGGCTTTTTGTGTGCCTAGCTTTGGAACCTAATATGGAATATAAATTGGTAGAAGTGCTATGTGCAAAGACTGCCATTTATTTCTTGTCAATACAAATGGTCTCATGTTGTTACTGTAATTCTATTCATTCACATCTCTATTCATCCATCTATATATTTTGTACCTGTAAGATCTAAACATCAGTTCATTTAACCATCATACAATTAAAAAATACCCTACAAATATCTTTTTTTTTCATTTGACCAACCTTTCGGTTCACATACAATGGATGATTGTTTTCCTGGTTTTAAGCTGGTATAATAATGAAGAAACATACTGTTTGACGTCAAAATATACTTTTAGTAAACCGGAAGTAGATTTTTGTCAATTATAAGTGCATATATTTGATTTGAAATGAAAAAAAAAATATATTGATCTTTGGCTATTTGTCATCATACGGTTAAAAGCAACAATTTATAATTTGGTATTACCACAGAATAAAAGTTTCAACAGTTCAATGATATATTATAGGAGTTATTGAACCTGACATGTTTAATCTAAGGTTAATTGATTGCTTATTCAACTTGGTACACGATAAAGCCAAAGAGTCTTTATCAAAACATTGAGTGACATATAATCTTGTTAAATGTCAACCGGAAGTGACTTTGAATAAACCAGAATTAGTCATGTTTGCACTTTATTCATGACAAAGTACCCAGAAACCCTAGTTTTTGTGATTGGCATACATAATACAATTGAGAACTAAATCTTATTTATGAGACCGGAAGTGACTTGCTAAAAACCGGAAGTAGCAATTATTTCTCTCATTTCCGGCAAAGGTATATTGAAACCATAATACTTTTTGAATCAGAATGAGGAAACCTACGATTTGATCAAAATCGAATGTCAATATAGATATTAACCTTTGTAAACCGGAAGTAGCTTCTCATGAATTATTTAGAAATTTAATGGTAGAAAGACCTTCAATCATTGTATAAACAATTTGATTTTTAATTAGGTTTTTCACTTTTGATTTTCTTATGATTTTCATTTTTCTATCTTCTTCCGCCTAATTGTTTTCTTTCATATTGGTAAACGTGTTATTAAATTACAAACTTTTAAATTTCACACAGGCATGGATTGCACGAACATTAAGGGATCAACCTTCAATTTAGCTGTAGAGATAAGAAAAATTAAATCCGTTAGCACAATGCATGTTTACACGCGTGTCTGGTCTTTATGACGGCTCCATCTAGAAATAATTTAAATAGACTATCATTTTGACTATAGATATAAGAAGATGTGGTATGAGTTCCAATGAGAAAACTCTCCATCCAAGTCAAAATTTATAAAAGTAAACCATTATAGGTCACAGTACGGTCTTCAACACGGAGCCTTGGCTCACACCGAACAGTAAGCTATAAAGGGCCCCCAAAATTACTAGTGTAAAACCATTCAAACGGGAAAACCAACTGTCTAATCTATATAAAAAACGAGAATATATCTGCTTATTCGTGACGTCACAATCGGGGAGAGCCTTGATCCCCTATTAAACAGGTTTAACCCACCATTTTTATTCGGAAAATGCCTATAGCAAGTTAGGAAAATGACAGGGTATTTTTTTTTTCTCGATCCGTTGGTTGATAACGTTTGATTTTGGCGATATTTATGGACTCCCACTTTTTGAGTTTTCCTTGAAGCTCGGTATTTTTGTTATATTTTTGCACACCATCTTAAGCACGTGCTATTTAATCAAAACAAGGTTTTCCAGATTCGAATAGAATTAGAAATGTACAACTAAATTCAACAAAAGTTATGATTTTCTAGTAGTTTTACCTCATAAATTGAAAGAAAATGCACATACAACAAATAGATATAAAATAAATCTCGGGGGACCTTATTAAAAAGGAAGACATTCTTCAACCCCTCATGTGCATCTAATTGATAGATAAATAAGTAAAAGATAAAGGAAAATGCAAGGATATTTTGTTTAGGAAGGGTGTTTAAATCAGTGCATGTTCATAGAAATATCGTTATTTAAAAACAAATAAATTTGTTGCACAGACAAATAGATCAGGGTCCTGCCTTTTCTTTCCAATTTGTTCCTAGAGACCTGGTATCATGTGTTAGATAAGGCATTCAGGCTCTTCTTTCTGTTACGGCCAGAAATAATCTTTAAATTGTAGCCAACAAAAGACAAAAATCAATGTTAAATTCAACAAGATTTATGATACAAATTGACAAGAAAAAATTATACAAATTTAAATGTGAAGTTAACTGTTAAAATATCTGAATGTCCGATCCTAGTCTTTTCTTAATCCGGAATTCTTTCTTAACTGTTGTGGAATCCAAAAGGAAAATTATGTCAAATTAGTTCACAAACTTGTATGATGTTGTAGAATTTACCAATAAACAACTCTAGAGATCCTTTAAGAATACTTGTATATTTCTGAATCAGTCTAATTTTGGTGTCTGTATATATAGTTACCACGGAAACTTCTAAACCACTGTAGAAGGGAAACTTCTAGAAATCAGTAGAAGGGAAACCTCTAGACATCAGTAGAAGGGAAACCTCTAGACATCTGTAGAAAGTTAACTTCCAGAACACTATATATTAAGTTTAAATTATGCATCATAGATCATGATCAGTATGCAAGTCAAATAGAAAGTTCTAATCATTCCATCAGTAACAACGATTGTTCCAGTGATTTACTAAACTACACAATAACATTTTTGTGTAAAAAATGAAAGCAACACGTTATAAATTGCATGCGTCCGAAGCGCGTTGCTTGATTTACCTTCATCAGGAACGCTTAAAGCCAAATATTTGAAAGCCAGGGATATATAAGTACCGAAACAGTTGAAGAGCTGTACGACCAAAAAGAACCTAAAAATAGCAAAATCCACCTACGGTCAACTTTGCCTGAAGAAGTCGAAACCTTAGTTTCTAAATTATTTCAAAATTTATAAAAAGACAAGTTTGTAAATAACGATAAACAGTTCACAATCTAATTATGTAAATATCTTAAAGGCCAAACAAAACAAATTAGGCCGAGATAATTAATCATGATAATTACAATCTCATAACACTTCCTTTTACGTTTATTCTTAGAGACCGGTCCCATGTATTTAATACTGGCTTGAGGCTCTCATTTCCTTTTTTTGCTATTTCATAGAGACCCGATCCCGTGTGTGTTTAATAGGGATTTCATGTTTTTTTCTTTCTTTTCCGTTTGTTCCTAGAGTCCAGGACACAATGTGTACAATAAAGGATCCATGTCCACCTTCCTTTTCGTCAGTTCATAGAGACTCGGTCCCACGTGTTTAATAGGGGATCCAGGCTTTTTCTTCCTTTTTTGCTTGGTACCATTGGTTTAATCAGTAAATCAATCAATCAATTATGTGTCGATTAAGGGGGGAGACCGTTTACTAGTGTTTTTATTATGGCATCCCCTTGAGTAAATGCATGTTTTTATCATTCTATTTTCGGAATGTAGGCATATTAGTTATAACTTACTAAGTGGAAATTATGATGCTTTACAAATTAAAAAGTCATTTAGAAAGAGGATGTTTTTTTTCTTTAAAATGTGCTCACCTAACAATTAGGAAGCATGTGATGTATAAAGGTTTGAATACTTGAGAAGATAGACGATCAACATAGACCTAAAACGAATGAACAAAATGAATTTGATGCGATCTTTGGCTGAGGAAGTTATCGTCTAATTAATTTCCTAATCTATCAATGAAAGATGCGAGAAAGAAACGTAATAAATCATGTTGTTGCCCAAGCTCAGACCGTTTAGATGATGACACCCTATGGTACTTATAGCCCACCAGCAGCCGTATCGATACAGTGCTACAAATAAACAATATGGCATTTACTATAATTTGATGCGTCTGAACGCGCTAATCTAGATTTAAACTCACATAAACGCTGAAACCAATAAAAAAACTAACGATATACCATTAATTAAATACTTGAGGAGCAATATAACATAAACAAAAAGATAGATCCATTTAAGTCTGTTTGATGCCCGATGGAGATGAAATCTTAGTTTCTATAAAAAACATCAATACTTAACGACAGAGAATAACACGATATGTTATAAAGCATGTCATTGTCGACTACTGGGCTGATCATTTATAAGATTGATTGTTGATTGCTTTACGCCGCATCAGCACAAAAATGCTATATCACGGCGATTGATCATTTACAACAACATTGCATTGTATAACACATGCACGCAACATACTCTTTTTTATTTTTATTGCTATCATTTTATCTGTTTTCAGTCAAATTTAAAGAAATAGCTTTATAACATTCTTCCTCTTATTTCATAAAAAAATATTCATAAATGAGAGAAAGAAAACAGGAATATCATTAAGAAAGAATTATAATTACAACATGTACAAAGTAATGATAATTTACAAACGCTTAAATAAAAAATGTTTTTGTTCTCCGACTCCATCAATCTTTTGGAAGAAATTCTATATAGAACCACTAATTCGGGACCGGGTAGAAAGAACAGACAAGAAAGCAGTAAACATTTTGAACAAAATCGTTTCTATGCATATCAGTAACCTTGTCAATAAATAAAGTATTTGGGTAATTTTGATATTAAATAAAAGCTTGAGGACTTGTGAGCACAGTAGAAACCTTTGAGCTTTTGATTTTGCCATTTGATAAGGGACTTTCCGATTCGAATTTCCTTGGAGTTCGGTAGTTTTGTTAGTTTTGTTTTTTAATATTACAAAAATATATGAAATTTGAATAGAAGGGCATTTTGCCATGTTGCTCAGATCAGAAGAACCTGATTTTGTAATAACAAACTTCCGGAAACCAGTGCGCTGGTATGCATTAAAGATATGTTGAATTATTTAGCACAATTCAGGATAAGATATAGTTTTGACATGAAAAGAGTGTCACTTTATTTGAACTTTAGACAAAATAGCCACATATGCTTGATTTTAAGAAAGAAAGCAATAGAGCTATAAGTGATAGATTTTCTAAAAATCTTGGCGTTTTTGTTTTTAGCTTATTATGTTGAAAATTGTTTTTTGCTTTGCATTTTCATCCATTCGGAATATTGCTCTGCATATAAATTGTAATGGGATGAAAAAGAGTGAAAAAGAGTAAAGCCTAGTACAGTATTGTGAGGGTTACAATTTTCTGTATGTGCTTGGTCCTTTTTAAATTCCATGTAAGAGCTTAATTTCTAAAGAACTTGCGTTTTGCCTTTACTTATTGCAGTAAAAAAAAATTATGAATAAATTTTTCAGCAGTCATGTCATTTTTTTTCTATCTGTTTTTACTCTCTGTTTGAGAAAAGTGTGATCAAGATCTTCCATGAATTGTCCCGATAAACAAACACACAAACGTATTAGTCCCAATGAATCTATATCCTACTTTAGCAGGTTTCATCAGTGTATAAAGGAACAAGCACATAGTTACTTCGGAAAAATGTTTAAGGAGACAATCGGTTAAAAGTCGGATATAATGATATGTTATAAAAGGTCTCAGCTTATTAAATCCGTTAGCTCAGGGAATTTGTATAGGTTTAATTCTGAGATTCCTTGCCAGCATAGTATTGTAAAACGCGTCTCCATGTATTTCAAAGAGAACACAGTGTAAATACGAGTGCAGAGAACATAAAATATAAAAAAATGTTTCCAGATATATTTGACCACATAATGCAGGGTAACGTTTTTACAACCTCAATCAAAACGAAAATAATAAGTATTCGACATATCTAGCTTAATGCGTCTGATCAGGATATTGATGAAAAAAATTGAACAATTCTTTAATTATAAATAAGAAGATGTGGAATGAGTGCTAATGAGACAACTCTCCATCCAAGTAACAATGTATAAAAAGTAAACAATTATAGGTCAAAGTACGGCATTCAACATTGAGCCTCGGCTCACACAGATTAGCAAGCTATAAAGGGCCCCAACATGACTAGTGTAAAACAATCCAAACAGGAAAACCAACGGTCTAATGTATTTAAAAAACGAGAAGCGAAAAACACTTATAAACCACACCAAAAAAACGACAACCACCGAACAACAGGCTCATGGCTTAGGACAGGTGCTTACAAATAAAGTGGGTTTAAACGTTTAAGTACACATTCGGAAGAACATTGCAGGAAATAAAATATCTGAGACAATATCTGAAAAAAATCTAATTTTTGGCAATAGGAAAAACAAACAAAAATATCTTTAGAACCAGTATTTCAATAGCACAAATCGAAGAACACACATTGAGGATCTAGGAACTGTTGTCTGTAATTCAAACAATTGTTAAATGTGGTAACAATGGCAATTTTAAAAATGGTACAAAAAATTCCAGTTCTTTCCTGTTACAAAAGTGAATCAATTTTAAAAAGTTTCTAATGGGAATAAGGAATAAGTTTAAGATACTATTTGTGGTTTACTAGTATATCCTGCAATAGTTTATCAAATGCCAATTATTTATTTTAGCATTTGCAATACAAAAGGTTAAGAAATATACTAAAATATAGTCGGATATGTCGGTAACATGAAAGAATCTTGAGTAACAGGACAAGTAACAGGACAGAGTTGGTAACAGGGAGGAATTTTTTTTCAAAACAATTGCTTTATTTCATTGGTTAAGAAAAATACATCATTTCAGATTGGTCACAATTGGAAGATAACAGCAAACAATGTCATTTATCTTTTGAAAATGTATTTGCAAGATGAAAAATCTGCCTAGGTAATGAAAAATTCTAAAATAAATTCCTTTCAGTTACCATGTACTATACTAGAATTGCACAATGTTCTCTGCTGTTATCAAAAGTAAAAAACCTGTCTTTTCATTCAATATACTGTATATTATGTTGAGATTTATTTAATATGATGATCATAACTTATATTAAATGAAATGTTTGACATATAGTAGATTAACTTTTTGATTCATCAGTGAAATTGTCTTTAGCATCCTTCCTGTTACTGATTATGGTTATGCTGTTACTTTTTATCAGGTAACATGACAGAATGTAACAGAAAGGAATTACACAGTACTTTTTGTCCTTTTTTTCGAATTGTGTAGAAGTTTACTTCTATCTACATATCAATTTATTAAAATACTATAAAAACACATTTACTGTTATATAGCTGACAATGAAATATTCTCAGAAGGTACACAAAAGGGCTGTAACAGGAGAGAACAACAAAATTATTTTTCTCTAAATTCTGATCTTTGGGGAGTTTGGATTTTTCAAACTGGCAGCCATTCACCTATACATATGGAGTCATACATTCAGGAAATGATGCTCTTCTCGTTGCATTACAAGAAATAAAATCTTGGTCTTTCAAACGTTTCCACAGGTGAAAAAAAACCCAGTGGTAACAGGAGGGAAATTACCCTTTGGACAAAATTTAAAAGACCCTTAAAAATGCAAACTTTTTTCACATGCTTTAGTTATAACAAAATCAGACCATTAAGGGACAAGTTTTTTTTTTATATAATCTATCATATTTGTGAAAATCGGAATCATGTTTACTTAATTTAGATATTCTTTGAATGATTTTGTTGTCAGAAAACAACAACGGACAACATGATTTGTTGGGGGGTTGAACATTTGAATTATAATATTTTATTAGAAGAAATTTAAGAAAGAGTGTTTAATTGGCAATAGTTGGTGCATAACATACTGTAGTTAATACTGAAACTTAAAATTTTCCAAAAAGATGCCTGAATAAAAATATAATTGCTGGTGAAAGATGGAACATGGAAATTGTACTTTTTCAGATATTGTCTCATGTGTATTGTCTTGAAAATATGGTCAGTAGTAGCAACAAAAGATAGATGATTTTTTTGATCGCCATGGAATTTGGAAAATCTCGAGTGGATTCTGAACATGTCAAGGGGTCGATCTAAAAATATAGGTAGCTGACTAGATCGTTTCGCCTCTCAGGTGTAAATAAACGACGAATTGAGTATTTTTAATAGTTTCATCTGTATATATTGTGCATGGATAAACTAATATATAAACTTTACTCAGCACTATTTTATCGGTTTCCTTTCACAATAGCATAAACTTATCATTGAAGACATTTATTCCGAATATATTGGTGCAGCAAAACTGCTCTAAACTATTATCCAACTATGAGCATTAAATAAAGCCATATGATAAACCAAAAAGAAAACTTTCTTTTTCGTAAGGTTATACTTTTTCCGCATTCAACTCATCTATATAATGTCCGTCTTACAATTAAAATAGACTAATAGTATTAACTATTTAAATGGTTGTGTTTAATTCATATTGCAAAAAGGACCAACAAAACAATTGTGTCAAATAATAGAAATAATAAAAATAACGCACATGACAGCATACATATTGAAATATGGTTATAATCATTATAATGGCAATTTTAAGCAAAATTGTATCTTTCACTTTGCTCGCTAAAAATGCTTGTCGCTCCAATAAGAGCTAAAACCGTCAAATAAGGGATCATGTTCGAATTATCTGTAATGCTTATATTTAATTATCCAAGTAACACACTTACATGCTGATTATATTTTCCTGACAAACATTTATTAACGGAATTTGAACATAATTTCGCGTTCATAATTTTTAAATGTTCAATCAACTTACGATTAATAATAGAAATATAGATTCAACCACTGCATCAAGTGTGTAACGACATTTCTCCACTCGAGACTGTTAAATTTAAAATTTTAAAAAGCGACGCTTACCGAGCTTTTTATATATTTAAAAGTGAACCGGTTTGAGTGGAGAAATATCGTAATTCACTTGATGCAGTGGTGGAATCTATATTTCTATTATTAATCGTAAGTTGATTGAACATTTAAGAATTATGAACGCGAAATTATGTTCGAATTCCGTTAATAAATGTTTGTCAGGAAAATATCATTTTTAAATGTTCAATCAACTAACTATTAGTAATACAAATATAGATTCCACCACTGCATCAAGTGTGTAACGACATTTCTCCACTCGAGACTGTCTATTTTCAAAAGTGAACTGTTTTTTGAGTGGAGAAATATCGTAATACACGAGATATAGCGGCGGAATCAGTTTCTTTAAAGATTTTTAGACGATTTCTAAACAAAGTTTATCCTTCCTTTTCAAAGAATTGCAGAACGTTGTGTTCTTTATATGTGACGTCAAAAGGAATGGTCGCCTTTTTCGTGACGTCACAAAAGGCAATTCAGAAGAAATCAAGAATCGTTGACGCCATAATTAAATTTCGACCAAGAATTTGCCGAGAACAAGTTTTCTATCGAGATGAGAAATATTTTTCTCACACTTACCGAGAAATGTGAAAATAGCATGAAGAATAGAGAAAATCTTTTAAACAATAAAACTTTACTGATTTGCTAACTTAATGAACAGTTATAATAAGTTCATGTCACTAAATTGGAACATTGCAGGAAATTACATAGGTAGAACATGGAATAACCGGAGTATATTCGGAAATATTTCCCAGTTTACCGGAAGATATTTTTGAAAGTCTAAACTTTTGAAGTAAAAGATTTCAATGGATGTAAATAGGTTACCGATCATGCATCCTTATTGATTGTTTCAAATCTTACACGAGCGACAATAAATGATATTCATACTTGAGCTCGGATAGTTATGCCATAACATCTCCTTTAACACTTCACCATTACGATGCCCATGGAAGCTTCCGCGCCCATCTTGAGTATTGATATTATTTTCAATATCAACTAATTCTTACACTATTTTGGACACATGATGAACTAGCAACAATCAAATAATGGTTTCGTCGTTTGCAAATACAACATGATGAATTGGAAGGTATTCACACTCTGTATATGCAATGCAATGTGTTTATAGAACAAATAATTGTCGTGTTTAAGACTTCATATCGGTAATCAATTTATATCAAGACAAAAAGACATTTAAAAATATTTTATCTGTACAGGTTAGGACTTCACCCGTCTGTACTTTCTATAACCTGTGTTATGATCTCCACAAATGATCCTTCTTTCTCCTGGTTGTTTTTGTTTCTGCACGTACATAAACGGGAAACTTTGAGAACAAAAATTCTGACATTTAAACTCTAAAGGAAGCAAGATTTGAAGAAGCAAGTAAAGATACCAGCCTTAGATTTTATATCGTGTGAAAAGGTACTTGATACTGATCTAAGATACTAGGCTGACAATTTTGCACGCCAGACGGTCGTTTCGTCTTCAAAAGACTCATCAGTGTCGCTTCAAATAAAAGTTAAAACATTTCTGTTCACTATAACCTTTCAATTTGATTAACATATTGTGTCTCATGTGTACTGGGCAACGTCAATTGCATGTACTGATCGCATATAGGAGCCTTCTTTTCACTATCGCTGTACGTTGACTGCATCTATTGATTTGTTGCCGTATCCCTTGATAGCTCGTGTGACCCTTTTTCTGCATAGTAGTTGACTATACAGTATTGGTTTGTTCAATGTTGTACGGTGACCTACAGCTAATATCTTCGTTATTTTGAAGTTGATGGATAGTTGTTTTATTGGCAATCGTACCACATCTCCTTATTTGTATACTGTACATTTAAATCTGTTCCTTGTACCATGGAATGGTGTACGTCTGTATTGATAGAAATGTATTTGTAATACTTGTCGAAAATAACACAATTATAAGAAGGAAGGAATTAATACACCTAATTATTTTGATTACTTTATTTTGAAAGCAGTTATGATACATCTGTTTAAGCAATTAAAAAAAAAAGAAAAAAAAATACAATGGCATAGTGCTTCATTAATCAACAAAATGTTATTTATTAATAAATCTAAACAACAAACACGCTAAAAAAAATAAAAGGTAAAATGACACATAAAGATAACTGTTTGTGTTGAAAAAGGTTATGGAATCTAGGTGTTTTAAGTTAGGTTGATACAATCGTTACCCGAGTGTTTGAATCATTCAAACGTTTTCGAAAAAAAAAAAAAAAAAAGGAAATGATATCTTGCTACCATCAGCTACGTATGTGTTGATACAAACGTCTGCATTGAATATTTGTGTTTTCTAAATCACAGTGTATTTTATAAAACTTCAATACACACTGAGGTTATACAACGAAAGAATCATTCCAGTTTGTTAGATTTTGCAGTACTTGACAATCCTTTTAATTTCTTTTTCCGTGTGACTACAATTTTTTTTCCTAAACACACAATTTATTACCAGTATATTATGTGATTGTATAAGTTATAACGCTTCGAGATAAACAAATTAATTAAGACAGAAAAAAACTATTTCATTCAAATTTATCAAATTATAGGAAAATCCTATAGTTTCATTTACTCTCGTCGGCTTTCTTCGTCCAGTGAAAACAAAATGTATTTTCATGAAAACTTTTTAAATTTGAAAAAAAAATTGCATTGACCAATAGGAAACTTGCATTCTTGGATTGAGTCCTGAAAGTATTGACGAACATCTACCGGGATAAGCCATCAAAAAAGTAACCATCGAATACAATTTGTATCCACGGCTCTTAAGGATTTATTTCATTCATTTTTGAAGCCTCACCAATGAAAAAAGAGATGGTTGTTAATAAGACAGGAACCCCGAAGAAAATACGAGATAAAAAAAAAAAAAACAAAACAAAACAAAGTCCATCTAGTGACCAGCTATCAACATTATTCTCTTAAAAAGACATTGACCTCAAGAAATAATTTCAGCATCAATGCTGACATTGCTTATTTGATATTAGTAACGTTTCATGAGTCGGGCTACATTTCATCGAAACCAGTTTTAGTACTTCACCCATATCATTTTAATATTGGCCAAAAACGTAATGGTATATACATAACGAAAACATACGAAATGTCAATAAAAAACAAACAAGAACACGTATTATAAAATGTACAACAAAAAATCAGCAAAATGATAAAAATTATTTATAGCATGAAGTAGAATACACATCTATCGAAGTATTATATCATATCAATAATCTTTTTTCTTGAAACATAACGCATTTATCCCATCGAACTTGAGGTAAAGTAAAAAGTACAAAACAGATACAGCTAAGTCTGCCTCAAATCTTGACCTACATCTAGAAATTTACAATGAGGGTCTGTTGAAACCAAAACTTTACGAAACAAAAGATGATTTTAGCTTACAAATTGTAAACTGTCAATTTGTATGCAGCAACATTCCAGCAGTAGCTGCATACGGCATATATATCTCTCAGTTGATACGATATTCAAGGGCTTGCATTTCCTATATCATGATTTCCTTGATAGAGGGTTGTTGTTCACAAGAAAGCTTTTAAACCAATAGTTCTAATTGAAGTTGGAATCGTCCCTTCGTAATTTTACGAACGCCATCACGAGTTGGTTGACCTTTATTGAATCTCTGTTTAACAGATGACAACGGAAATTTTCCAATTTTCGAAACTACAATCTTGTCGCCTTTTCTACTAGTGTGACTTACCGAATTAGATTAATCACCGGGTTTGTACTTACTTGAGCACCACGACGGGTGCTGCTTACCCTTCAGTCTTTAGTTTTGTATGTCGTCTTTTGTGTACTGGTGTGTGTCTGTTTGTCTTTTTCCTTTTTAACCATGGTGTTGTCAGTTTATATTGGAGTTATGAGTTCGAATGTCCCTTTAGTATCTTTCGCCTCCCTTCTTATCATAAATCATGTGTACAAATATATTTCAATCTGAAGATATATTTTTCTAAGCTTAACTACGACACGTTTGTCCATAAACTACTTACATATTTAACAAATGGGTTTAAAACCTGACAATTAGTATTTGGTACTTGCAAAAGCTTAACGTTTCTATTGTGTTTAATGTGCACAAATTATAAATACACCTTGATTCTTATTCTGATGATAGCTGACGCAATTACCTAACGCAATCAAAATACTTATTCCATTTAATCATTGAGATGATACCAGATGATAAGCAAAGCATTATAAGCAACGCACAGCCATTTGTTATTCCATTTTGCCATTCATGAAGAGGATTAGATTACGATAGGTCATTTGCAAAATTCGTTACTTTTTATCTTATTACTCATAAAAATAAAACAGGACATTGTTATGTTTGGTAAATTTTTTGGCTTATTCAAAAGACTGGTTCTCGTATCTATAAAATAACAATTCAAAATCGAAATACAGCATATACTTATGACTCTGTTATCATAGATCAATAAAGAAATAATTCATGGCAGCCGTAGATTTGTTTTCTTTAAACATTGGTTGAACATTTATATTCTATTATTTTATCTCGAGCGAAAGCGAGGTGAGTTGATATCACCGTCTCGTTCATTTTATCTTGAATCCTTTTCAGAAAATTGATCTTGAATTTCGAGTACGTAGAACTTACGAGGGATGTCCGACCATGAAAAAAATGATATCAATAAAATATAAATTTATATCTGAAATAAAAACTTTGCAATAAAACAAAATGCGTATATACAAGATCAATATAGGTATAAAAAAAAAAGAGACATAATATGTAGTAAATAGAAAATCGTCAAACACAAAACAAAAAACTTCATCGTGTTTCCAATACTTACACACTTTGATTTTACTCAGTTTTGTGTGATGTCCCAAGGATTTTGTAAAGTATACAATCATACATATCTAATGTCTATTCATGTAGCTCTACTATCCATTACATAAATAGTCTTTGTCGTTTTCATTTAATCATGAAAAGAAGTTTTATATCTGCATCACACTTAATGTTTGGTATCCGACATGAACAAGTAACAGCCCAACAGTACATTACCAATACTGTGTCCAATGTTTTACAGGTTCTAAAGAATTTATTGATTTCATTTTTGAAGCGACATCAGTGAAAATAAAAAAAGACCAGTATCTGGTGTCAACAAGTTGTTGCACTACATTTCTCTGGTATTGAACAGCGGACCATAATACATTAATTAATAAATTGAGTTCAATGCAAAAGGAGTGGCTATTAAGATCTTACACACATTGAATAGTATTCCATGTTTTTAATGTTAACATGTTACCTATTTATTTTTATTGTTATATTTTGGCCTTTTGGATTAAACATATAAAGAGTTTTTATACTTTTTAAACTTTTGGATTTTAGTGTACAAGATGAGGTTCATTTCGGGGAAATGTTTTGATGTATTTAAGAAGTATAGTATTTCATTTGTATGATATGCAAAATATCAGTTAAGTAAAACCATAAAACAAGTCAAAATAACTTATTTTCTTCTATCAATATGCAGCAACTTTGTTGACATTACTAGTCAATGTGTGCTAGATCTTCATAGCCAATCTTTTTCAAACTGTTTGGCATTTTGCTCCATTTATTAATCAATTTTATTATATTTCTTAATTTCAGATCTCTAACAGATCTTTCAAAAAACAATTAACGTCTTTGTGAACTCAATATTACTGTTAAACATATATGCATTAAACAACATCACGTACACAAGAAAGCAAAGAGAGTGTCTCTGGTCAGTTGAACAGAGTATTTTCAAGAACTCGAATATCTTTTCCAATACTTGTGTACGCTTGAGCAATCATTCGCATGGTGGGTCTGACATTCTTTGCTTTACAAATAAGCATCCATTCATCTAGAATATCCTTGTTTAGTTTCACCAAGTCTCGTTTCGTTTGCCTGTGATTGATGGTATCCCATGTCTCGAGGTTCATTCCAAGTTCAACCAGGAAAAATAAGGATTTGTTTCCAATCAAAGGTGCCATTTTATCAATGTCTTCATCCGAAGGAACTAGATCCCATTTCTCTGGATCAGTATCTGAAATAACATGATGTAACAATAGTGTCCTTATTATCTTTACTGTTTCGATACTTATTTATAATCGTGTCCTTATTATCTTTACTGTTCCGATACTTATTTATAATCGTGTCCTTATTATCTTTACTGTTCCGATACTTATTCATAATCGTGTCCTTATTATCTTTACTGTTCCGATACTTATTCATAATCGTGTCCTTATTATCTTTACTGTTCCGATACTTATTTATAATCGTGTCCTTATCATCTTTACTGTTTCGATGCTTATTTATAATCGTGTCCTTATCATCTTTACTGTTCCGATACTTATTTATAATCGTGTCTTTATTATCTTTACTGTTCCGATACTTATTTATAATCGTGTCCTTATTATCTTTACTGTTCCGATACTTATTTATAATCGTGTCCTTATCATCTTTACTGTTTCGATGCTTATTTATAATCGTGTCCTTATCATCTTTACTGTTCCGATACTTATTTATAATCGTGTCTTTATTATCTTTACTGTTCCGATACTTATTTATAATCGTGTCCTTATTATCTTTACTGTTCCGATACTTATTTATAATCGTGTCTTTATTATCTTTACTGTTCCGATACTTATTTATAATCGTGTCCTTATTATCTTTACTGTTTCGATACTTATTTATAATCGTGTCCTTATTATCTTTACTGTTTCGATACTTATTTATAATCGTGTCTTTATTATCTTTACTGTTCCGATAGTTATTTATAATCGTGTCCTTATTATCTTTACTGTTTCGATACTTATTTATAATCGTGTCCTTATCATCTTTTCTGTTTCGATACTTATTTATAATCGTGTCCTTATTATCTTTATTTTCCGATACTTATTTATAATCGTGTCCTTATTATCTTTACTGTTTCGATACTTATTTATAATAGTGTCCTTATTATCTTTACTGTTCCGATACTTATTTATAATCGTGTCCTTATTATCTTTACTGTTCCGATACTTATTTATAATAGTGTCCTTATTATCTTTACTGTTCCGATACTTATTTATAATCGTGTCCTTATTATCTTTACTGTTCCGATACTTATTTATAATCGTGTCCTTATTATCCTGACTGTTCCGATACTTATTCATCATTGACTTTTAAATATTTGGTTTTGAACGTTCCTGATGAAGGTAAATCCAGAGTAATGCTTCGAACACATCTAATTTACAAAGTCTATGTGAATTCAGTCCTTTTTTTTACATGTTTTGCGAATCAATCATGTATGGACTGCACACATTTCATAAAGGAATTAATGATCGAAACTTTAGCTGCTAATTAACTGATTGAATTTGGACCCAAAGTTTACAGATTGTGACCTAAATAAGCTTTCAACCCAGAATCTTGGAGCCCGTATATAATAAATGATTTCATATAGCCATGTTTATGTGTTGCTTTTTTGGGGTAAATTTTCCATGCGCTCCCATTTGGTCATTTTAATTTCGTCTTGACAGTTTTTATATAATTTGATGTATTTCTTTTTTTACAGAATCAGTAATAGCTATTTTCCTTCTACGTTTGTTTATTTTCTCTTCCATCACGTTTTCCCCCTTCAAACTTGCACTGTGCAATTGCCAAGTGGTGTAATGATTCAGATCATTACACACAAAAAGAGAGGCGAAGGATACCAAAGAACAATCAACTTTTTTAAACTGGAAGGATCATATGATTTAGATACCCAAAAAGAGATCCATTATCCCACACATATACACATAAAAGCTGTTGTAACCTTGATAAAAGATCAACACAAGCTCATGGAGCACACAAAATAGTCATATGATAGACCAATGTTAATGTGTTTTTCATATTTTTCGTGCGTTCTCATTTGTAAACTAAACTTTGGTTAAACAGTTGTTTACATATTATGTGCATTAACATTTCATTATAGTGGTGTTGTCGTTAAGGTCACTGCATACGGAACAAAAAACTGTCATCGAAGTAGGAGGCAGGAAAAATAATTCGAAAGGAAATTTTTTCAAAGAATTGTGATAAAATGAAGGATTTTCACTACAAAGAAACTCACTGTACACTTGTTTTATAGCATTTCAAGGATACAAAACATATTCAACTTTTTGGGGGGTTAAATTGGAATCATATGACTTTAAGATCCCAAAAGAAATTCATAATCCCACACATATGCACATGACACTAATGAAAACTGTGAACCCTTTGCACACAGTCAAATCAATGCTTTGTAGAGGATGCATAGTAAACTTAAATAACCAAACTTGTGTTTTGCATAGTTTCCAAATGTACATCTTATATTGAATTAATAGGAATTTGTTATTTTATTAAAACAATCTAATTGCTAGCTTCTGTACGTGAAATGAACCAAATACCACCAAGAAATGCAAGTTAAATGATGCGATGAATTATATGCAATATACCTATATATATAATAATTTTTCGTAAAATTTTCTAGTGTGAAAAGAAACAAGTTAGTAGTTCTATGTATAGTTTATGTACTTTTAGTTTATACATACATATTATCTATTCTAACAATAAACACAGATGATGTTATTGAAAAAATATGCTTACCAAAGCCCACAAATGCGCCTCTCATAACCTGTACAAAGCAGATGTAACTATGATTACTATTTTACAATGCAATTAAAACCACATCAATTCATTAGAACCCTTTTTCTTAACACGTCGTTCTAGAGAACAATGTAAGACAAGTATTTAACAATTTGATGTCATTTCTCGTCATTTTTCTACAACACTGAATAATGACACAAACAAGTCTACTTCCTTGTATTTAGATCGACCCAATGACATGTCCACAATAATATCGAAAATTTTCTGAATTCATAAAGTTAAACGTGAATATATCTATCTTTTGTTGCGACTACTGATCAATACAGATAGTCTACTTCTTGCAATATTGTTCCGACTGTGTTCTCAAAGAAGTGTTTGTTCGCCAACGAACTGACGAGACGCATTTAGCTAGTTACGTCGAATATTCATTATTTTCAGCTTTATAAAGGTTAAAAAAATGTTACCATGTAAAATGAGGTCAAATACTGCTTAAAAAAATATTGGGTATGTTTTTATCTAGTGTAATGCTTTATGTGGTCAGCACTTTGTTTTACACTATGTCCTTTACACAGAAACGCGTTTTTCAATATGATGTTGACAACTCAGATGAGAAATAAAACCTATATGACTTACTTCAACCAATGGATGACATCTTTTATATCACAACACTTTTCCCTTGGCTCCATAATTTAATCCAACTATTTCAACATGAATAAACACGACCTTAAATGTTTTGTTTTATAACTGCAAACTTCAAATAAAAAGAAATGACACTTCATGTGACGAAACAAATCTTTTATAATTCACTACCTAGAAGTGTTATTTCAAACAACTTTAGATATGAAAAGCCATTTGTTTTAGAAATACATTTAAGCAGTTCAACAACTTCTTAAACAGGTAAACTATCAAATTTTGTTGTATGAAATACATTTACCTTGCACAAAGTGTGTGGATTTTGTATCTTTCCTTCCTCTACAGCTTTTTTAATTTTTCTGAAAGTCAGTGTTGATTGCTCGTGACAAAGACATAATGCTTTGAATTTCAGTAGTTGTGGTTCAGGTTCTACGATCAAGAGGTCTTCCCATTCGGTGTATGGTAGTTCAAGATATGTTACCAATTCGCGAATCTCATCTACATTGTAAAGGATTGAAAGTCGACGAAGGTGAAGTGCTGACAAATCTTCACTTAGAAAATCTTCATTCGTAACTGTAGAAAAGGAATGAAATAATTTAAAGTCAACAGAAAGCTATTAATTGTGAATGGTATCCAGATTTGGGATAAGGTTAATTTTAATGTTGAATTATCGATAGAATGTAATTGTAAATCCAAAGGTATGAACAAATAAGAAAAATAGTGTATTAATTGTTCATCCACACTTAAGAAATTTTTGAGGCATGAACAGCCTAAGCCAGATTTACGTGCACTTTTTAAAATTATTTGTTTCAATGCTATTCTAATTGATGTAATCTTCCAGCTGTCTAGAATCGAGCGACCCTGCTTAGTATATCGCACTAAACTAATAGCTTGGTATCTTTGACAAGTGTTTACAACCACTGGGACGATGCCGCTTTTGATGTATGTTTCGTTCCTTAGAGTATCACAAACCCGGTAGTCAGCACTTTTTTGCTAACATGAAATATCATTGATATATTACTATTTTGTAAGTTAACTATTTCGTAAATGATGAAATTATTCAAAAGATTAAGGTTTGCAACCCCATATAGAGAAATGTTTAGCCGTATTTGAAATAAAAAATTGTCGGAATTATTGGGTTGCAATGCATCCTTACTGCAAAGGTCATTTGTCTAAACGATAATTTTAATTCGAGCGTCACTGATAAGTCTTTTGTAAATGGAAAGTGCTTCAGGTGTACTAAATCCCAGGTTTGATATATCTGTTGAGTGTTGACGCATTAGATTGACAAGAAACATACAAACAAACTTATATAAAGACAAAAGAAGCAATTACGGAACGCTAGTGTAAAGCAAAGTACAACTTAGTCATATGTCATGTTCTGTTCATGTCTTCAATTGAAAATAGGTGATGACAAAAGGAAAATATAAGTAAAATAATGTTTTGCTCAGTTTTGGTTCAGTTTATCACCAATTTGATGTAAACACTACCTATAGAAAGTTAAATAGTCCATATTTAAAAAAGAGTCCATTTGTCTAAAACTGTGTGATATAATAAAATTCAATATATCATTTTAATTTTTTTTTTTTTTTTTGGTACTATATTTGGCATCTGAGATCTTGATATTATCATCCGATTCATACGAATAATTAATTCCGAGTTTAAAGAAAAAGAGGGGAATGGGGCTGGGTAGGCTGAAACAGTTTTATCAACAACAAACTAATTTTTGTTCAGTAAAAACCTGTGACTTTTTTTTTCCTTCAAACCAAGGTTTTTATTTTATTTTCAACATTTTGTTTGCCACATAACATTTAACATTTTTTTTCGATTCTCCCAAATTGTTTTTAAAATCAAACAGTTAATACAAAAACTATACTATAAAATATTAAGAAATATCCGAAAAACGTTATACTCTAATTTTCAAGCTATTTTTAAATGTTTCGGTCGGTGTGAGATAGTATTTCTCATCTCTATTGAAAACTTTGTTCTCAGCAAATGATTGGTCGAAATTCAATTATGATGTCAAATTGTCCTCTGAAGTTGCTATCGTGACGTCATGCTAAAAAGGCGACCATGTCTGATGACGTCACATGTAAAGAACACAAATTTCTGTAAATCTATGAAAAGGATGCATAAACTTTGTTTAGATATCGTTTAAAAATCATTAGAGAAACAGATTCCACCACTATATCTCGTGTATTACGACATTTCTTCACTCTCAACAGTTACATTTTAATTATTTATAAAGGTCGGCAAGCCTCGCGTTTTAAATTTTAAAATCAAACTGTCTCGAGTGGAGAAATATCGTAACACACTTGATGCAGTGGTGAAATATATATATTTCTTAAATGCAATATACTCAGGGTGTTAACATTGTTTAGACAGTATCAGAGTTTAGATTATGCACAAAGTTTTAATTACAAGTAATAAACAAATATAAATAAAACAGTTTATTGCATTGAGTAAGAAAAAAAAAAAACCAGAAATATAGTTAACTGATTCGATGCATAAATAAACAAAGTTTAGAATTGAATAAAATTTAAATAGTTAGATAAAAATTAAAAACGAATGTAGGTGTGTTTTTCACTGCTTTAGATTTAACACTAACAAATTGATATTTCGTCAGTGTATTTCGACTTGCATATATGTATTACTTAGTTATTATGAATACATATAAAGCAAAAGAAGAATTATTATTCAACAAGTGTTCAAAACTTGTATTCAAACAATTGTCAAAAGAATTGTTTTGTCATATTAAAATGAACTCTTAAAGCCTAGGCTCCGTGTTGAAGACCGTACTTTGACCTATAATGGTTTACATTTATAAATTTTGACTTGGATGGAGAGTTGTCTCATTGGCACTCATACCACATCTTTTTATATCTATCTTAAAAGAAATTAAAATCATCCCTTTGAAAAGTTTTCGGACGCCATCACGAATTGGTTTACCGTTATGCATATTTGTTTCACAGTTGACGACGGATATGTTACATTTGTCGTAATCTCAAACCCATCCTCTCTTCCTCAAATGTGACCTACCGAACTAGATTTATCTACTTGTTTGTATTGACACGATCCACACGACGGGTGCTACAAGTGGGGCAGGGTCTGATTCTCTTTTCGGAGCTACTGAAGTTGGTCCTGAGGTGGGATTCGGACACAAGAGGTTTTTGCATTCTGTTTATCCTTGTATTTATATTTCACTTATTGTGTACATTTTTAGAAGAGTGTATATTGTACGGTATGTTTAATCAACTACAAACACTGTTTTATCGGCGTCTTTGTCAATATACTATCAACTACAAACACGTTTTTGTCATTGTCAATTTTGCTATCAAGTACTTCAACCTTTTTGTTGGTACCTTTGCTAGATTCATTTGTATGTTTGTTTGAATTTGGTATGC
Source organism: Mytilus coruscus (assembly GCA_017311375.1). Taxonomy (NCBI): domain Eukaryota; kingdom Metazoa; phylum Mollusca; class Bivalvia; order Mytilida; family Mytilidae; genus Mytilus; species Mytilus coruscus. Next base: position 92,360,932 of record CM029598.1, read on the forward strand.
AGATGTGTTGCATATCTGTGATATAGGTTTACACAGTTTTTGCTAATGGATCCCAATTATTGTCATATTAACATATAATGTCTGTTTGGGTTGCTTACCCAATTGTGTCAACGGAACTATAAACAATTATCATACACGTTCAGGTTTAGCTAGCTATGAAACTAGGTTTAAAGCCATATTTTTCTTATGAAAATGTCTGTACCAAGTCAGTTCCGTTAGTTGAAAACGTTTGATGTTGTCAGTTATTTTAGACGCCTCCCTTTTTTGAATTTACCTTGGAATTCGGTATTTTTGTTATACATGTTTGTATGTCTATGTAGTATTTTGTAAACTGCTAGTTTTTTTGTCGATTTTCGTTTTTTGCCAGTTTGTCTTTGTCTTATGACTTTGAGTGTCGTTTTGGTATCTTCCGCCTCTTTTATACTGATTTCCTTCCAACAATCATGTATATTTCACCTTATAGGATTTGAATAAATTGTTAATTGCGAGGTTATGTGTCAATGTAGAGTAGATGAATTTATAAAATATAAGTTCGAATCTCTGTTTGTCTCCTTTTTTCTTTTTTCATTGTGTATGTGTAAGAATTATGCAAGCGTGTTTGAACAATTAAACCTCAAAATATTCTTTCTAATGCAAACCGTTTAGCTGTGCGAATCTAAAGTTCTGCTCTACTCTGGAAATTGACTCAAAGCTACATTCTTATAAGTTATACTATATTTATTGGAATCAGGGAAGGTAATGAGACAATCAATGCAATAATGTCCACTATTTATTGGAGTTATTTTTTATTATCAGTTTCACACGTCTGGACAATTAGTTGTAATGCACGTTTGAGTGAACGCCTAATAAATATTACAATCCTACCTGGACAGTTAATTTCACACTTCATCATTATTTCCTAAAAAACAAATGTAATTCATATTTTTTTTTGTAAAATACTGAATACGATTTGAAAAAAAAAATCTAGATATGTAATATTCACCGAATAATTCAGATAAGTCATCAAGCTTCCAACTGTGTGTACACGATGTATTTCGTAATACATTGTGTTACTTGATTGTTTCGGAAAGGGGTCAACTTACTCCGCCTAAAATGATTTGTGGGATGATATGCTTCTCATATTCGTCTTTATATCATATATCTATTTCTGACATTGTGTGAGATCGACGCCTACCAATAGGTTAAAATCAATAAAAATATATATGAAAGTTCTGATGGACTGTTGCAATGCTCATCGTTTATAGTAAAATTAATACTGTCAATGTAATAAATACCACTGTGTCGATAAATCTGCGGGTTGACTGTAAGTCAATAAGGGTATCACCCGCCATGGAGCGAGTACTTCGGTACTGGAATGAAAAATCTAATATTGTTTTATTAAAAATTTGCTGTTTTTATTTTTAAGTATCATTTCGAGTTGCGAAATATATCACCGTCTTGTAAAGCTCTGATTCAGCATTTCGAAGTATGCAGAAGGTTTAAAATAGTATAGCCTCAGGCATTTATGAAGAAGTACTATTTATGAGAATGCGCAACTGATGCAGTAAAGTTTTTGGTACCGTTAATGGAAATCTCGTTTTTGTAGGATTCCCGCTGATAAATTTTTAGTTTTATTCAAGGATAAAACTCATGAAATATTCCATGTTTATAACATGATGATTTATTAGGCTAGACGCGAGTTTCGTCTACATAAGACTCATCAGTGACACTCAAAGTAAAACAAGACCAAAGTAATGTATCCACTTATTATCTTTATTCAGTCTATTTTACCGACAAATTGTATCATATCAATCATTCAATTATAAAAACAAGATTGGTTACTGAGTGAATCATTGACTGATAACCAACCATTAGCGGCAATGACTCAATTGTAAAAAATGTAGGAAAACACACGAATGATACGATGTCCATCAACACACTATGCTTTCTGAGTAGTTTTCATTACGAATGCTTGAAAAGTAAAATGGAAAGTAAGGTAAGACTTCAAAGGGCATTACCACGAAAATAGGATGAAAAAAGCCGCAAACTCTAGATTACGTCAACGGCGCTATGGGATTCAAATTTTAGTTTCAAATAAAATTGTATAATATCATGAGCTAAAAAAATAACAGTATTTATATGATTTTAATTATTTAGAAATGCCAATTAACAAAGAAACTAATATAGGATAAAAAAAAAAGTTGGATTTGTATGAGGCATCACTGGAATTAAACCGCATGTGTTGACAAGATGAGTATGGTAAATAAATGCTATGTTGTTTATGTCGCCCGTTAGTGATTGCAAAATTACATGAAACACCAGGTTTCAGGGCTAAACACAATGTGAAACGATTCTAACATCAAACGCATTACTGTGGATTCACATTTTCGTTCAATATCAATTTTCAGGATTTCGGTGGTATCGGGGATCCATTAATCTAAATGTTCAATAATTATCTATTTTCTATAAGCGTGAATATAAAAACTTTTGCAAAACCTCAAAATCAAATATCAACAAACATACTTTTTTTCCTCAATTTACAAAAATTGATACACATGAAACTTAATGTGTCAACAGTATGTTGAACCAGTGGAATATATCACCAGGTACATGTTGTGTCAACGGTTTCTGTAATGGTTTGACCAAGTAAATCATGTTAGCGTGTCTTTCTCAATAATAAAAAAAGTAAAAATGAGACAACAATCCACCAAGGTAAAACGACAAGGATGTGAAGAACTATTGGTCTTTCCTGCTCTACAGCGTTGCATTTTAGTTGATTTTCAAACTGTTTTGTGTCGAACGTCACTGATGTGTCCTATCAATAAAATTGAGAATGGAAATGGGGAATGTGTCAAAGAGACAACAACCCGACCACAGAACAGACAACAACAGAAGGTCACCAATAGGTCTTCAATGCAGCGAGAAATTCCCGCACCCGGAGGCGTCCTTAAGCTGGCCCCTAAACAATTATATATACTAGTTCAGTGATAATGGACGTCATACTAAACTCCAAATTATACACAAGAAACTAAAAGTAAAAATAATACAAGACTAACAAAGGCCAGAGGCTCCTGACTTGGGACAGGCGCAAAACTGCGGCGGGTTAAACATGTTTATGAGATCTCAACCCCCCATACCTCTAGCCAATGCAGAAAAGTAAACGCATAAAAATACGCACATTAAAAGTCAGTTAAAGAGAAGTCCGAGTCCGATGTCAGATGTCAGAAGATGTAACAAAAGAAAATAAACAAAATGACAATAATACATAAATAACAACAGACTACTAGCAGTTAACTGACATGCCAGCTCCAGACCTCAATTAAACTGATTGAAAGATTATGTCTTCATCATATGAATATCAGGCACAATCCCTCCCGTTAGGGCTTTAGTATCATACCATCATAAAATATATGAGAAGAGCATAACCCGCGTCATGCCAACAACTGGTTTTTAAATAAATGTGTTTAGTTTCGATGCAAAGACCCTATAAGTGAATCAATATTAAAGCCAAAATATGCAATCTTTAATGACCTGACAACAGTATCGTAACTATATCCCTTCTTAATAAGTCTATTTAAAGGTTTTGTTAGCTTCTGAGGTGAATACTGACATTTTTGTGCTTTATAAAGAATATTACCATAAAAGATTGGATGTGAAATACCTGAACGTATAAGGAATCTGCATGTTGAGCTATATTTACGAATGATGTCCTTGTACCGATGATAAAATTTAGTAAATGTTTTGACTAGTTTGTGATATCGAAAACCCTGGTGTAATAATTTTTCAGTAATACATAAATTTCTTTCGTTGAAATCTGAAACGTTGTTACATACACGAGCGAATCCTACAAGTTGAGATATATAAACACCATAAGATGGTGACAAGGGAACGTCACCATCTAAAAATGGACAATTAACGATAGGAAATGAAAAATCATCTCTTTTATCATAAATTTTTGTATTAAGCTTTCCGTTAATGATATAGATATCAAGATCGAGGAAAGGGCAGTGGTCATTGTTAGTATTAGCTTTATTTAAAGTAAGTTCAACAGGATAAATTTCTTTAGTATACATACTGAAGTCATCATTATTGAGAGCCAATATATCATCCAAATATCTAAAAGTATTATTAAATTTTTGTATCAGATGTTGTTTCGATGGGTCTTTGCTGATTTTAGTCATAAATTGTAACTCATAGCAATACAAAAACAGGTCCGCAATAAGTGGTGCACAGTTAGTCTCCATTGGAATTCCGATGACCTGACGATATACGGAATCTCCAAAGCGAACAAAAATATTTTCTAGTAAAAATTCAAGGGCAGATAAAGTATCAAAGCATGTCCAATTGACATAGTTCTTTTGTTTATTGCTACTAAAAAATGACCTAAAAGAGTTAGAACATATGTATTCACATTCTGACTTTTTAAATGCCCATTTAATGAGGTGTGTGAATTTTTTCTTAATGAGAATGTGAGGCAATGTGGTATACAGGGTAGAAAAATCAAAACTTTGAACAGATTCAAAATCACCAATATAAGCATGCAATTTATCAAGTACTACCAACGAGTTTTTGACACTCCAAAAGTAATTAATTCCACTATTTCCAAAGGCCTTATGTCTTTCATTTGCAAAAGAATGACACGTAGAACATTTTAAATTCTTTGTTTACTTACACCCGCGATTTCAACGAAAATTGGAATCGAAGAATAATGATGAATGTACAGTAACATATGTATGCCATTGAAATATAAAGTTTAAAAATAAGACCAGAATGCACAAAGTTGTATTTTGAAAACAAATGTTCTTATCTAATGTTAAATTACCTTTTCTGTTATCCAAGAGCACATCACAAATTTTTCATGGTCCAATTTGTGTCCGGGACATACCCAGATACTATCGATTTTGTTGAATTCTTCAATGGATAGCAGACATGGATCTTTTGCAACACTACAGCATAAGTTCATTTCAAAAGTCCCTACGCTTAGTTCAGAGTTATCACTGCTGGTTTTGATATAAAGCTGACTTATGTTCTGCAGGGCTGATTTCAGACAATCGCAGATACTTGAAGCAAGGTCTTTCAATATCAAAACTTTATTCTTAGCATGCACAAGACGGACAAAAATTCGTTCATCTTCACAGAGAATATGAATTTCTAATGATGGATCAATTGTAAATACAGCAGATCTATGGAACAGCATGTCGTCCTTTCTATCGCCGTATTTCATCACATCAAAAATACTGAGGCAGTAAGTGATGAACCTGAATGACAAAGCAGGTGGTATTATAGCAGAATTGGAACTAAATGCTATGGGAATGTTTCTGTCAGTGAGGAATGGAGACTGAAGGTAACCAGTGTTATCCTTAGCCTGGACCATGCTAGCAACGAAATAAAAGTCGGTCGGTATTCGATTGCGCTTGAGGTCATATCTCTTTGGTTCTACTAAAATATCAAGGTGGGTCATCACTGCTACTAAGTAGTCTTTGTGTTGTTCAAATCTCCGATAAATCCCTTTTCTCCAAAGTTTTTCTATTGCGCACTTGGAGATGACCCCTTTCTGGCTCATCAGATTCCATAAATGCTCTCTTTGTTTTTCTCCTTTACAGAATCTTTTATCGGTGATTATTGATTTGAAAGCATCAATGAGATATGTTGGCAGTAGTGTTATATGTGTATCCAATCCCGGTTCATCAAAGTATAGAATTTTGCCAATAGCATGCTGAAATTTCAGGAAAACCTTGAGTTCAGCATCTGACAATGGTCTTATAGGATGCTGAGTGTTTATCTTTCTCAAATCATCAAATGTAATTACATTCATATTCTCTCGGATAAGATTCTCGAATTCTAATTCAAGGGGGATAAAGCATTTTGGAAAGTTTTGTCCCCATGTTGGTTGGAGCTTGGACTCTCGGATAATACCTCTCCTTATCTTTGCCATTTCTGGATCATTTTGTTTCTAGCATTTACAAATATTTTGTCTTCAATAACCAAATGTGACATCAGTGGGGATCCATGAAATATGCTCTTTACATCTCCAAACAGTTGTTCTCTTGTTTTTTCAACTTCACTCTAAAAATGTGATACATTAAACACGTTTTAATTTCAATTTGAGGTTAAATCTTAGTGTTGCATGCAAATGTTTGAAAAAAAAATCTTCATTCCTTACCAGACTTTGGCTATACGTTTGTGTCTCTTTTGGTTTATACGCGCTTCCTTGTTTAAATAAGCTTTGTATTTTCATATATGTTGAACTCTAGCTTCACTGAAGAGACATTTTATTATCAAAATGCACATCTGATTCAGAAAAATTGGTACCGTTAATTCTATTACATTGAAATTTTTATAATAATGTCAGTAAAAGGTATAAAACATGCATATTCTAAATATTCAGAAAGAAGCAGTATTACCTCTTTGTTCATAGTAAACACATCTTTACGTAACAGTTAACCAAATGACAATGATAATGAATATAATCTTACAAACAGAGACAACGAAATACACCAGTAAGATATAAACCATATCTGGTATTCATTTAGTGCATAAACTAATGATGTGTGTACTCACGGGCTTCAGCTTGTCTTTATGTGTAAAAACTATCATAATCTTGGGAAATCCATGCTGGCTCCCTTTGCAGTAGGTCACAATTGTATTTATCCAGAATCGCAGGTAATCTGTTTACAATGAAGTATATAATAATCAAGGGAAAAGGTTAACACTGTTTTAGATATATAGATATTTTCATTTTTTGGTTAATATGGCTTAGTTCCAATTATTTCGCAGCTCCCAATAATTACACTTTACCAATCATAATAACACATTATACATGTAATCAACTACAACTGGCACTTCACGTGGAATAAACATTAGTTCAAGAAAGAGATACAACACCGTGTCAATATAAAATAATAATAGCAACACAAACAATATACGCAATGTATTGTTCCAAAAATACTCAAAGGGAAGGCAAAAGTTTAGTCACACGAACCAAACCAACATACAGTGTTTGTCTTTTGTCTTTGCCTTCTTATTGATGATGCCTGCATTTTCAACTCTTCTCGTTTTTCGAAGATATGTTAAAGGTAACTGACAAAGAACTAATTTAGGAATACGACACTTGTTTTCCATTCGTTTGATGTGTTTGAGCTTTTGATTTTGCCAATTATTAAGGGTCTTTTCCGTTTTGAATTTTCCTTTGGAGTCAGTAATTTTGTTGTTTTACTTTTAAGGGGGGGAAGGGGTAGGGGGAGGTTGTTCGGTATCTTCTGCCTCTCTTTTACTGAATGTACAACACAAAAATATCTGAAAATGTACTCAAGCTTTTAGCAAGACTTATCGTTTTCAGGTTTAGACTGTTCAGATGATGTTCAAATCCAATCGCCAATAAATCCTACAATTTCTTCAATGTCTCCAAAATGAGTCTATGCATTCATTTTAAATATAGTTTGATAGTTTTGCATTGTCACTTGAGAGTCACTTGCATTTATACATATACTTATAAACATGATATACACAAAGTAATAAGCGGATGTTGTATAATTGCCAATGAGACAACTACAAATGTATGTATCATAGTACAAATGATGTGGAAGTAACAAACAATTAACAAAACCTGTTCCGGAAACTAAGCTTTAACAGGCTAGATCATGGTCCCCAATTTATAGTTATGTCATTGGCAATCATCCAACAGTTTGTTGTTTGGTACTGTGGATTCATGTTTTTTTTCGTTGGTACCAATTGACTTTGTTTCAAAAAACCTTGTATTTTTGTTGATATTTGATTTCTTGGTGTTGCTTTCATCTACATACAACCTTTTATCGCACCTCGGGTAAATTAGTGACGTTGTAATTGGTTTAACGCCGTCAGGCGGTGAACCTCTGTAGATTCGTATGGGGTCAGTAGATTTCATAGGGGGTTCATGACGTCCCGTCCACTATTAATGGTTAAGTCGTCTATTAATGCTATTTTTATACAAAACTTGGCAAGACAAGACCCGTGTGCGTTAAATTCATTAAACGGTTCACTAATGACCCCTACTGATTTTACTTAACGCCTACGGATATAAGCAACTCATGTGACTTGTAATAGAACATTTGAAATTATTTGAACATTTAATTCCTGTTCCCATGAAATCAATAAAGTTTAGTATCCATGAATAATAACGAATACATTAATGTCAACGGGGAATTAACTGTCAAATTCATGGGCACTGATTTGACTCAAATGATCGTTATTGATTTAGAACATACTAAAACGTATATCCGAATTACAAAAAGTCTAAAATAAACAATTAGTATTACGAGGACTCGATAAAATGTATCATTATTGCGAGTGTATTTTTGTCTAGTCGTCATCTATTTAATTATTGCGATTAACCTCCGAAGACTGCCGACGGTCATATAACCAATATAAACATTAACATATACATATAAATAGATAGCGACCACGTGCGATCTGAAGACATAAGTTCCTTTTTTGGTTGATACTATATTGGAATGACTTCCAAGGTTTGCACGGTGATTAGTTAGGGCCCTGCCTAGTGGCAGGTCATCCTATAGTGATCAGTCTGTCCGTCCGTCCGTCCGTCCGTCTGTCTGTCTGTCGGTCCGTGCGTCCCTAACAAATTGTGTCCGCTCTATATCTTGAGAACCGTTATGATTTCATACTTTATACTTGACATGTATATTAACCAACACCAGAGGGTGTGTCATAATGTATGTACAACTTCCTAGGTCAAAGGTCAAATACTTTGGTTTCAGTTGACAACCCCATGTCGTACCACATGTTATTTACAGCGGGGCCCACAGAGATTGCTCCATTGTCATTGATGTCTAAGTTCGTTTGAAATTTATGATTATTTTTAATGTGTAGTAGTACACATATAAAAGACGTACATGACGTGAACTCTTCCTTGTTTTTGTATCTTTACGAAAATATTATTCATATACAATGTTGGTACGTTTTGAAAATTTATCATACAAGAGAGGCGAAAGATACCGAAAGAACATGTAAATTCATATGTCGAAAATAAACTGACAACGCCATGGCTAAAAAAGAAATATACCAGCAGACAAACAACAGTACACAGAACACAACATAGAAAACTAAAGTCTATTATACCTCTTGCAGTTTTCGGTCCACTTTTCCCTGGTAAATACTGCTCAAATTGACATGGCTCATCAAGGGTCCTGCTACCATCCAGTACAATCAAATAGATGGCTCGGTAGGACAGGAAACTTTGGTGCGTGGAGTAAAAGATATCTTGACCTCCAAAGTCCCATATTATTACGGGAGCTATATGTCTTTGATTTAACTTTTTCTTTCCTACCCTTAATGATTGCTTTAAAATGTGTTCTTCTGTAATTGAAACCTTTATCTCTTTTACTTTTTTGGAAACTCCGAAGAATCTTTTAAGTTTTGTTATTAATCCAGGATTAGAAACAGTTTCTACAGAATGTTTCAAACCAGATGCTGCTTGCTCTACTTCAGATAATTGAGTCAATGTTTTAATTTGTTCTTTGGAAGCGTGCATAGACAAATCTTCCGGAAAACTGGTATGCTTTGTACCACTTAGAACCAAAGGCGATCCTTTTTTTGGCCTATGTACTTGTGATTCATTTTCTGTTACAGCATGAACATAAGTCTGGTGAACAGGCATCGGTATATCATTAATGACGTCTTCGCATTGTTTGCATTGGGTGTCTTCATGGAAATAATTAGGTTGATCACTTGATATTACTGGATTACTTGCCATTGTCCTGGTGTTATATGGATCTCTGTGTTGTGGAACGTCGTCTTGCAAAACCTGGTTTTGATTATTCTCAGGAAAAACGATATTTGGCATTGCCCTGTAATTGTGATAATCTCTTTTTTGTTCATGTAAAAAGAACGGTTCATTTTGAAATTTCCTCGATGGTGTATCTGAATCAAATTGAACATTTGGTATTGGTCTTTCGTCTAAAGGAAGCAGTTGTTGTTTATCTATGTCGAGAAGGACTTTTGGCCCAGATGTTTTGTCCTGCGGATAATCTGGTTGTTTCATTAGATCCAGAGGCACATTTTTAACAAGCATTTTCTGATCACCTTGTTGTTTGTGTAGATCAAAAGGAACATATGACACTTTTCTTTCGTATTTGGAATCACATCCTGTTTTATCTAAATCAAGAGGGATATTCAGTACTGTTTTTGTTTTGTCTAAAGGATGGTCCTGTTGCTTTTGTAAATCAAGATGTACATTTTGCACTGGTATTTCGTCAGGAGGATGGTCTCTCATTTTAACTGGACTAAGATGGACGTTTGATACTGGTCTTCCGACATTTGGATCACCTTGTTGGTTATGTAGATCTAGAAGAACATTAGTGATTGGTCTGTCGTCTGCTATACTTTGCGTTGGATTATTCCAAACCCCTTGTTCTCTTGATCTGCTATTATCCTTTTCTGTTTCGACTGGAACGCCTTGCATTTTATTTTTCTCCCTAAAGACTACTTGCTGTTCGTTAGATCGGACAATTTGACCTGACGTCAGACTTTCATCGCACTGTTTGCTTAAATCAGTGGATTGTCCTGTTGAAAGACTGCTAGTAGGAATATTAGATGGTTTCTGTCTTAACGACCTGCTGATGGTCAAGTCTGCTAAAGAGAAATCTGGAAATAGAAAGTAGAAGGAATGAGCGCATGGAGTGAAACAGATGATAGACCTTTGATGATTTTGTACCTGTTATTTTAGTACTATATGATCGACAAATGGATAGAAAATTAATTCCATCCGTTTTGTTTTTTCAACGAATTTTAAGTTGTTCAATTAACGTCAATATAATATCAACTCTTTTGTAGAATATTGAATGATATGATGTATTGTTGTGAACGTGACTGCTTTTAAAAAAAGATTCGTATATTTCTCTTTTGTTGTGTTTTGGAACATCAGCAGTCGATGAACATTTTGCCCTAGAGGACAGCATTCGTTCAGTAGGCAATAAGTCATTAAGAGAAATTGTTCAGTTCGACTGTTTTGCAATTTTCAATGTTTTTATCGATGTTCCCAGTTATTTCCAAACGCGACTTCAAGTAATGTTTAGGATTGAAGGATTGATACAGCAATATTTTAGTAATTAAGAATGAATTTAACATTTTTTTACAAATTAAAAGGTGCTTAAGATAACATGTTCATTAAATAAAGGCAACGGTAGTATACCGCTGTTCAATAGTTATAAATAGATTAAGCGAAAACAAATCTGGGTCACAAACCAAAACCGAGGGAAACACATCAACTACAAGAGGGGAACACCATAAAAGACAAACGCCAACATACATAGAAACGGACTATCTGAAAACAACTGCCATATTCCTGACTTGGTACAGGACATTTTAAGAAAAAATGGTGAATTGAACCTGGTTTTATGGCTAGCCAAACCTCCGCACTATCCTGGCAATGTTAAAAATACCGCTACAATGACAGAATTACGTGACAGGAATACAATACAAATAAACGCAAGAACACTCAGGACAGAGAAATACATAACTACATAATATAATAGTACATTACAACATGTAGACCACAGAATAACAACGGACACCTTCCATGAATTTACTACAGTACACCAGGACACCACAAACGAATTATAAACTGTGCGTCACACGAATGTATCAACGCATTTTTTGTGACGTTTATATCATCACCGGTAAATTTCTGAGAATAAATTTGTTTTATTGTAGACATAGTAGTAGTAATGAACATAGTTGATATACGTATTCAACATTTTAAAGAACATTTTACTCTTAACAACAACCATAATAAACCTATTTCTCGTATCAAACATAAACTTAAAGAACTAGCCAAGGAATTTGTTTTTGTCCCGGCCGATAAAGCTGCTAATAATATCATTATTGTTTGACGTAAATTTTACATTGAGGTTCTGAAAAAAGAAATCACCAATTCACCAACATTCCAACTGACTCCATTTTCAGAAAACGACATCTGTAACAAACATAAACTTTTAGCTACCTCTTTACAAGCAGAACCAAATACAATGAAAGTCCCAACTATGTACTGGCTTCCGAAGCTACATAAAACACCTTACAAATATAGATTTATTTCGTCTTCAAGCAATTGTTCCACTACTAAATTGTCTATTCTTCTTACCAGTTCACTTGGTACAATCAAAAACCTGATAATAAATTGTTCAAATAAGGCCTTTGAAAATAGTGGAATTAATTACGTTTGGAGTGTCAAAAACTCGTTGGAAGTACTTGATAAATTGCATGCTTATATTGGTGATTTTGAATCTGTTCAAAGTTTTGATTTTTCTACCCTGTATACCACATTGCCTCACATTCTCATTAAGAAAAATTTCACACACCTAATTAAATGGGCATTTAAAAGTCAGAATGTGAATACATATGTTCTAACTCTTTAGGTCATTTTTAGTAGCAATAAACAAAAGAACTATGTCAATTGGACATGCTTTGATACTATATCTGCCCTTGAATTTTACTAGATAATATTTTTGTTCGCTTTGGAGATTCCGTATATCGTCAGGTTATCGGAATTCCAATGGGGACTAACTGTGCACCACTTATTGCGGACCTGTTTTTGTATTGCTATGAGTTACAATTTATGTCTAAAATCAGCAAAGACCCATCGAAACAACATCTGATACAAAATTTAATAATACTTTTAGATATTTGGATGATATATTGGCTCTCAATAATGACGACTTCAGTATGTATATTAAAGAAATTTATCCTGTTGAACTTACTTTAAATAAAGCTAATACTAACAATGACCACTGCCCTTTCCTCGATCTTGATATCTATATCATTAACGGAAAGCTTAATACAAAAATTTATGATAAAAGAGATGATTTCTCATTTCCTATCGTTAATTATCCATTTTAGATGGTGACGTTCCTTGTCACCATCTTACGGTGTTTATATATCTCAACTTGTACGATTCGCTCGTGTATGTAACAACGTTTCAGATTTTAACGAAAGAAATTTATGTATTACAGAAAATTATTACACCAGGGTTTTCGATATCACAAACTAGTCAAAACATTTACTAAATTTTATCATCGGTACAAGGACATCATTCGTAAATATAGCTCAACATGCAGACTTCTTATACGTTCAGGTATTTCACATCCAATCTTTTATGGTAATATTCTTTATAAAGCACTAAAATGTCAGTATTCACCTCAGAAGCTAACGAAACCTTTAAATAGACTTATTAAGAAGGGATATAGTTACGATACTGTTGTCAGGTCATTAAAGATTGCATATTTTGGCTTTAATATTGATTCACTTATAGGGTCTTTGGAACTAAACACATTTATTTAAAAACCAGTTGTTGGCATGACACGGGTTATGCTCTTCTCATATATTTTATGATGGTATGATACTAAACCCCTAACGGGAGGGATTGTGCCTGATATTCATATGATGAAGACATAATCTTTCAATCAGTTTAATTGAGGTCTGGAGCTGGCATGTCAGTTAACTGCTAGTAGTCTGTTGTTATTTATGTATTATTGTCATTTTGTTTATTTTCTTTTGTTACATCTTCTGACATCGGACTCGGACTTCTCTTTAACTGACTTTTAATGTGCGTATTGTTATGCGTTTACTTTTCTGCATTGGCTAGAGGTATAGGGGGAGGGTTGAGATCTCATAAACATGTTTAACCCCGCCGCATTTTTGCGCCTGTCCCAAGTCAGGAGCCTCTGGCCTTTGTAAGTCTTGTATTATTTTTACTTTTAGTTTCTTGTGTACAATTTGGAGTTTAGTATGACGTCCATTATCACTGAACTAGTATATATAATTGTTTAGGGGCCAGCTTAAGGACGCCTCCGGGTGCGGGAATTTCTCGCTGCATTGAAGACCTATTGGTGACCTTCTGTTGTTGTCTGTTCTGTGGTCGGGTTGTTGTCTCTTTGACACATTCCCCATTTCCATTCTCAATTTTACAAGAATATAAATTTGGGGTTGAGTTTGTTATGATGCTATTTTGTGCATTTTCTAACCCTGACAATAACATTAAAATGGAATTGTGTTTGTAATGGTGTTATTATTTGTATTTTCTAACCATGTCGGTTTTTCTTCTAAATCAAAACTGTGTATAGGCTCCGTGTTGAAGGCCGTACATTGACCTATAATGGTTTACTTTTATAAATTGTTATTTGGATGGAGAGTTGTCTCATTGGCACTCACACCACATCTTCCTAAATCTATAAACAAAAACATCCTGTTTATATACACTATAAGACTATATAAGACATTAAGAGTTACAATGTAATTCTAGGGATGCAGGGTTGGAGTTAGGCATCAAATGAAACAGGCTGTAGATTAACACAATTAACAAAATTAATACTGAAATCTGACTGAACAGCATATTATTAACCTCTGAATGAAGGTATTTCGTATATTTATAACAGTATTAGATTTTCTATGTCAAATGGGCAAAGAAGTGATCTTAGCCGATCCTCTCTACAAACATGTTTCTACGGGGTTATTTCAATTTCTATTAAGACCATATACGATTTCGGTTTAAAAAACCTTAGCCTTCGTATATCATTTTACCATTTAAGGATTCAGAAATCATTATTGGTTTAAAATAACCGCATTTATAATACCAAAAGTCAGAACTAGAATAGCAATTACTTGGCTAGTAATACTCCTGAAGACGAACCAACCCCATAGATACGCATTTTTCCTCTATAAGATTGATCAGATGCGCTCGAAACGACACAGTACGACAAACAAATCAATTAAGCAGCAGGCAAGCCTTTAAGATTTATTTGAAGGCCATGTATTGTTTGGAATAAACATAACCTAAGTGTCTTAGATGTTTATTTCCTTTATTAACACAAATTACAGAATTAAATATATTAAATATCCGCATCAGAGTGTCTGGTGATACGTCACAGCACGAAACGCCCGCTAGCGGTGGTATCGACCCGTTGTTGGTAAAAGGCATCTACGATATAAATTGAAAATAAGGAGATGTGGTAAGATTGCAAATGTGCACCAAAGCTCAAATGAATTGGAAGTAAGCTATTGTAGGCAACCCTGTGGCCTTAAACAATTAGAAAACCCCATACCTTATAAACGGCTATAAAATTAAAATAACACAAATACCGAACTCCAAGGAAAATTCAAAACGAAAAATCCCTAATCAAATGGCAAAATCAAAAGCTCAAACACATCAAACGAATGGAAAAAAGGCCCCAACATGAAAAATATGAAACAATTCGATTGAAAAAACCAACGACCTAATAAAGCTTATACATTGATACATAAAACACTCATCGCGACTCATAAAACAAGTCAGACATCGCTGTTCAAAATGCGAGGATATCTAACATCCGTTAATCTTATAAGAGCTGAAGTTACTGCAATGATGCAATACAAATAATATCATCATGAAAAATTGCTTCAATGAATAATTCAGCGGCCTTGAACTCGAATTTTGCATGCACCTACACTAGTAACGGGTTTTACTACTGAAACGGTCATTTTAAACTGAACAACTCTGAAATGCCTAAATTTACCGCAAGGAAAAATGTCAAGATCTTTTTCAGTTGTTCAGTACATGTTCAGTACAATAACTATCGCGAACGATTAAGTACCAGTCAGTACTGGTTTAGGTAAGTAAGCAAAAACCCGTAGCGTTAAATCCAGTACTGTTAAGTACATTTTAGTACACGTCAGTTCATCGATAAAATAGTTGATTGGGAATTTTCAGTAGCATCCAGTACCAGGTAAATCTATCAATTTTGACATAAAATTGTTTGTGCAGATTCATAAGGTTTGTCTCCCTTTATTCGAGCTTGTTTGTAATACCCTGATTTCTCAATTATATTCATGTCCTTCCGTGAAAATTTGTTTGCTTTGTTCAATTGTCCAAAATAAAATATATGTGAGGGTTAAATGAGCATAAATTACAACTAAAATGAAATATGTTTTCGGAATTGAGTACAAATTTACCTAGCTTTAACGGCTTTCGGTAAAATTCTACAACTTTTAACCTTTAAAAATGTATACTCAATTGATTAAATCGGACTTGACAATTAGACTTTGTTATTGTAAAAATCAATAAATTTCACTATGACATGTTATTTGATGAGATTAAAATTCATTGAATATCATTCAATTTGCAATGTATATTTGTTCATGTTTTAATATCAAATATACTCTATTTTGCAATCATAAAAATATAGCAAGTTTTCAAATGGAAAGAATTATTGATGATCGAAAATAACTTTTACATAAAAACTGTAATGTATTTTTTACTTCTTTTTGGTAAATTGTATCGATAAAGATAATGTTCCGTAATGACAGGAATTTTTATTCAAGGTCTGTAAAAATACTAGACACAAGCTTTTATTAATACTTCGTTAGTTAGCAAGGAAAAAAAATCGAAATTTATAACAGTTAAAGAATATTGTTTATACAGCATAAAACATAAAAGGCTCCTTAAGTCTCCATTCGTTGCTGCATAATGAGTCGCTAAAAAACGACGATTTTCAAATAAAATGTCAAAAAATAGTTGTCAAATCCGTGAGTAAATACGTAAATACGTAAACCTTAGCAACAAATACCATGTATTGTGTATTTTAGATATTCAAGATAATTGAAATAAAAATGATCACCCCCCCCCTCCCCGAAAAAAAAAACAAATGCAGAATGTCATCCCTCCTCTGGTCGGTGGACAAATTAAATATGAAATGACAAGTATAAACACACAAGAGACAGAATATTCGGTCTGTACATGTCTGTATTGGTTGAAGGCATGTAATTGCTGATATATTTGTCATTGAAAATCTGATTGAAATTTGTTTTATTGGCATCATACAACATCTCCTTATTTATATTTTAAATAAAATGTCACTGCCAGCGGTTATGTATAATAAATGATAATATTGATGAACTAATGTTTCTGTTTACGTTAAACCAAATATCAACATTTATCCTGCAATCAGCCAACTATTGTACAAATAACAGGTACACAAATAAATTTTTGCTTTATTTGTACTTGTACAAATAAAGTCTCCTGTTACCCTCTTCAATGTTGAGCAAGCGGTAATGTGGATATTTCTTTTGCGTACCAGTTCATTTTGGGGTCCTCTTCGCGGTCCGCGTTTAAACTATGTCGATTTCTTTGAAAATTACAGACAATGATTTAGATTTTAACAACTAAAGTTTCAAGTTTTGGGTGTAAATTTCAGATAAAAACAATATATGTACATTGTCGGAAAATATAAAATCTATTTGTACTGCTGCGAAACAGGAGAAAAGCTCGGCGAGCCTCGCTTTCGTCCTGTTTCTAAAGCTCATACAAATAAATTTTATATTTTCCGACAATGTACATATATTGTATATTTACTCTTCCACCAGACAGTCTGAAATATTTTATTATTATATAATGTACACTTTTGTTTGAAGCTTCCGTTTATTTTCTCACGTGTTGTGTTTAGATTGTTCTTTTCATTGAAAATTAACAGTAAAAATGAATCGAATTTTTAAGGGTTTTATTTGTCAGTTATATTGATCAAGAAAATGAGCAATGTCCAAGTATGTAAAGTTTTTATTCCACGATTATACTTTAAAATCTAAAATACTGCTCGTTACCACGACATTCAATTATCTTAACAACCCGACAAGTATGAAATTCAATGTACATTTGTAAGAATATATTGGGTATAAGTGAAAAGACAGCAACCCCACGAAAACAATATGCAGAAGACATCACAAGACCAACATACAGTCAATAGACAGTAGACAGGTTTACTCATATAGTGTATAACAGTTGAGAATTAATCTAACGGAAACAATGAAATATCTGTCATCAACGCCCATTTTATTTTTATAAAAAAAAATAATTCTGAACATGTATGTAATATTTGCCACTGGACGTTAAGCAATTGTCAATCGATCATTTTCATGAAATGACATTATGTTTTGAAGCTCAAAGTAAGTATATATTTATATATACACCGTAACACGTGAAGCTGATATATACTGTGATTTTTTTTTAGTGAAGATGTTTTAAAGATATTAGAATTATTTAGAATCTCTAACTCAAGTTAAACATGTTCACTCAGCAAGGTCTGTGTACATGTATAATATGAATTCATTTAGGAAATAAGTGTTTAAAAAGAGTAAATTTGGTGTGGGATAATTTCAATTTGGCAAAAAACTATGATCATCAACGTGTCGTCTATAGATAATGCAGTCATGCAGCCATTGCCGTGAAACAGAGCCGTGAAAGTACATGCAAATCTTCCATAGGTATACATACAATTTATCATGATCTAATTTTATATAATCTTCATGGAAAGCCTATGTCTGAAACTTATGTGCAGTTCTTGTAGTTGTATTTTTAATGGTAACACGATAACATGTTTTAAAACTGACTATTTTAACCCCCTTTTTTACATTGTGTCATAATCCTTAAAAGTATATTCGAGAAGAGAGTTGAAATAGTTTGGTAATTTGTAGAAATAAAATGTGCAAACATGTACAGCTTGTGCATGCATTATTTTTTAGATTAAAAGTTAGAACTAAATGTACACAGGTAATTTTCAACCGACTGTAACATGTGATTTAAAGCCGAGGTGGACATCCTTGATTGGGTTGGCAATTAGCTTTTTTGTTAATTTGTCTGATACATGTATAGTGTGAGCCGATACGAGTCACCGAACACTAAACACCTGGTCATGGAATTAGCCTTATTTGGTCACTAAAATTACGGTACGTCTAAAAACCGCTCAGGACCTCCTGAGTGCACTCAGAACATAAAAAGTGCACTCAGGACGTGTAATAGATGTTTTAGTGTGCGTTAAGGTTCATAAAATCAATTCAATATTTGAGAATTTATTTAAGTTTTTATCGGCACGCGCCGTATTTTGGGATATGCATGACCGATGGTCACTTTCAATACCAATTATCATGTTGATTAGGTCGTTTGCTCTTTAATAATTAGGAGTGTCACTGTGATTAGTGATGGTAATAAACACATACAAGTAAACTTGGCAAAAAGTTTTCTTTTTAAAAATGATAAACATATTGAATTGCAAAAATGTTAAATAAACTTTTCGTTTTGTTTGTAATTATTGAAGCCAATTGAAAAATCTTCACAAAGTCGGGAAATTTTCCATTCAATTTATTTCATTTGAAAACGTTAAAAAAAATATCGATAAAGTTTATTGCCAAATGTGGCGTCCTTGGGGATCAAAACCCCGTTTTAACAGCGTTTGTCTACTTTTGTCTATTGCCGAACATTCTAAAACATATTGAAACTTGACGCCAATACCACCGGAATTACATAAAGTACAAATAAATTTTCTCTCTGATTATGATCAAATCTCATATAGTAAGAGCCCCCAAGGGTGACTGGGGAATGGAAGTATGGTCACCATTGGTCTTCCTCCAACCGGCAGTAAAATCCTTGCTAAAGTGGGGCGTCCGTTTGGCTGTGCGGGATGTACAAATTTGCAGCCACGTCCGGTCAGAATGATGACATTAGATCCGATGCCTCGTGTAAAGAGAGTGCCGCGCTCTTTGCACCTTAAGAACCCTTGCAACAACTCTTTGAGGGGTCCGTAGGTGACCTGTTGCAAGGCTAAATTTCTGTCCCTCTCCAATATACCCTCATTTCCCGTGGCAGACTAAATTTCTCCAACCTTAATCCCGGACGCCCCTATTACAGAACCTACCTATTGTATTTCTTGTTAATTTGTTCTCGTCCTGAATATGCATGAAATATTTGCCACTGGACGTTAAGCAACCAACAATCAATCAATCATATAGTAAGATTTTATGTCTTATTAAAATTGTACTTGTCCAGAATTGCAAGCCTTGGATGAATTTAAATAAATTCTGAAATATTAATTTATCTCCGTTTTCCTCTCAGTTTCTGTCATTTATCATATTTAGGTATTTTTCTAATAATCAAAATTGAATTTTTTGTATCACACTCCGAGTAGTGTGATACGAGAAATATGTCTTCATGCAAGAAATATATAACAGGTCACGGTCATAAGAGAAACTGTATTAAAATGCATTGAAAGGGAGTTTTTATTTTCTTCATAATCGTAAAAATGCACTACGCATAAAGTAAATTTAATACATGTAACATGAAACAATTCCGAAACAAGTTAAATGTTTAATTCAATTTTATTCAAAACACTGTACTAATAACATGATATTCATAAGCAATTAGGATAATCCAATCAATTTTGTTGATTGGATAATCAAGGTTGAGTAGTTGTGTAATCAATGACACGTGCCATTATCTTATAAAAATAATAAATATCTCTCGAAGTTTGTTTTCAAAATCTACCAAAATTTACCACTAAAATAAACAGATTGCAACGAATACATATATCCGTCATGTGTGCACATACGATAACTATAAAGAGTCCTGGGTGCACGTTTAAGTCCTGAGTGCACTCAGGAGGTCCTGGGCAGTGTTTAGACGTACCCCTAAAATTAAAGTTTTTTTAACGGCATTTTAATCGGTAAAAAACACTTGAATTATATTTTTTATTATACAGTATATTGCATTTTACTGGTTAATATACATTTGTTCTATAGGTTTCTAGTTGTCGTTATTCAACTTTATTAATCTTAAGGTATACATGTACATGTATTTATAATATCTTTAACAAATTTAATCATTCAAATATGAAAAAGGTCCCATTTGCTCATATAGCTTCTCATGTAATTTGTTCATAGGGACCGACCATTAAAGGGGGTTATTATTTTTTTTCTGAAATAATTTGATCCGGGAGAAAGAAAAAGAACTAGTCAGATTGAAAGCATTTGTCATTCATTTTAATTTTAAGCTTATAAAAAAAAAAAACAAAAAAAAATCGCGACAAAAAATAAACCATTTATTGATAGCCTGGTACAAAATACGATAAAAACAATCAGAAATCTTTAGCTAGCTTATATAGGATCAAAGAGATATAACTTGTCAGCGGCGTAGCTAGGTATCCGATCAACTGTAGGCACAAATTGCGGAAGGGGGTCTAGGCCGCTCAAGGCCCCCAGCAGGTCCAGGGCAGAGCCCTGGTAGGGGGTTCGGGGGGGGGGGGGGGGAGCGAGGCCCCACGACAGGAAACGGTTTTCAGCATTATAGTTGCAAAATTTTGTGTACAAAAAGTATTAAATTACTGGTTATTTTATCATGATAATATACATGGTGAAAATTCGAAGAATTATAAATAATGTTACAATAACATCTGGTGAATTAGCGCAGTACGATCGGAAATCTAAAAAAAAATATATGTTTATTTACAATATGCATTGCCCAGCGTAGATCAGCGTAGCCCTTAAGTAGTACATCCTATTTAGTATTTTCATATATATTCCTTTCTGGTTGACGATAGTTGATATATACGTTAATTGAAAGTACATATAGACGATCCTTCATTGAAAGAATAGGCACCTAAACACTGAGACTACTATATATAATAATACTATCCTTTGGGCTAGACATCGACCATCCATCTTTTGATTCTTAAACTTTCACCCCGGCCACACAAACACAAACACTCACACACAGTTGATTCCCAATGCAGAAGTTCGGTTCTACTCATACTATCGTGACAAATTTCAAGAAATTCATATTTTCTGATATCCTCTACTGTAAAATCCCTACCTGCTTTAGCCTTAGGAATAATAATGGTCATTATACGTAGATCTGAGAGTACTCGAAGTTACTGAAAGCCAGTTGATTGATTGATTGCCAACTTGACGTCCAGTGGCAAATAGTTATGCATGTTCAGGACAAAAACAAATTTACAATAAATACAACAGGTAGCCACTAGGTCCTGTAATAGGGGTCATCCAGGATGAAGGTTTGAAAATTTGAAAATGACATTAGAAAATTAGAAGATAACTGTATTGTATTTTAAGCTTGGCCTTCGTAAAACGTAGATTTTACTGTCGCAAATTAAGTTTACCTAGCGACGCGTAGCGGAGGTAGGTAAATGATGGTTTATTGGATAGGGACAGAAATTTTGTCTTTCAGCAGACCACCTACGGACCCCTCAAAGAGTTGTTGCAAGTGTTCTTACCGTGCAAAAAGCGTGGCATTTTCTATACACTAGGCATCGGAGTTAACGTCCCCTTTCTGACCAGACAAGACAGCGTATTTATACATCCTGCACAGCCAAGCGGACGTCCAACTTTGACAAGGATTTTATTGTAGATCGGATGAAGACCAAGTGGAAAAAAGCTATCATGGATCTAAGAATAAAATGTCAGGGTTTTGAGCATGTGGAGGCTCATTCGAGTATTTGTTGGTAGAAGTAAAATGATATGAACCAAAGTTCTAGTTTTAGTTTCTATTCAAGGTGGAATATAATGTACATACAATTCTACCCAATACTCCATTCAATAAGGATGATAGACTAGTGTACAAATTACATTTGATAATCAAAGAAATTTGACAACTTCACGTGTATCTATAGATAACGTTGTCATTAGCTTTTTTAATACAACAAAAATATTTGTGAAAAAATTATGTTTAGGCACGTTCCTAAAGTGCCTAACGGCAGCTACGCCCCTGCTTGTTATGTCGATTTTATGACGCATCACTTTTTTCACAATCTGTGGTTCGGTTTGTAATGGTAAATGTTTTGTATTCTTTGTTAACATATACCTTTTTGTCTACTATTTTTCTTCAATCGATAGATTTAACATTTAACCATCCACAATATAATTATTCATATTAAAAATTCACTGGAAAGAATTCGATCATTGTGGTTTACATCCACTTCCTATGAACTGAGGTGGATAGGTGTCTCATTGACAATCATACCACATCTCCTTATTTTTAAAATACCGTGCTTGAATGAATACAAATATATGTCAGACACAAAAACTCTTGTGAGCGATTTTGATAGACGTAAACCTGTTTCAAAGAAAGAAACTGACAATCGTCTCATGCAGATTTTTGATTGTTTTTGTTTGACTTATTCACAATTTGATAATGATATTAATACACATGAAATTATTAACATGTTGTTTTCATTTTTTTTATAAACTTTGGACAATTCAGAGCTTGCTATATTCTATCATCATGATCATGTCTAATACTCCGGTCTTTTGTTGAATACTCCGTGCTGCTCTCAAGATGTCTTTTGGTTGTTTTCTGTCGTTCGGTTGCTGTCATACTGACGTGTAACCCATAGAAATGCCGAGCTATATTATACCGATCTGTTACATGTAAACAGCGAACGGACCATTTTACCTTGTTTGGAATGTTTTTAAATTGTCACATAAATTCGGTTACATGTCGATTTGATTCGTACCGACGCAAAAAGGAGGTTGACCAGGATGCCAGGCTACTTGAACTTCTACGACCTACTAAGACTGGAAGGGTGATATTAAGGTGCATCTAAAATGCACTATTAACTAAAAACAACTTTAAATGCATCGTATACTGGTGAATTGGATGTAGCTATTGAGTAAATGTTCAAAATTCAATATAATCAAGAAATAATTGCGTATCTTATAAATTTTACGGACGCCATCACGAGTTGGTTGACCGTTATGGAATATCTGTTTCACATATATATGACCTACAGGATTAGACATATCACCGGGTTTGAACTTGCATGAGCAGCACGACAGGTGCCACATGTGGAGCAGGATTTGCTTACCCTTCCGGAGCACCTGAGATCACTCCAAGTTTTTGGTGGGGTTTGAATTCGTGTTGCTCAGTCTTTGGTTTTCTAGGTAAATTTTGTGTGCTGTTGTTTGTCTTTTTCCTTTTTAATCATGGCGTTGTCAGTTTATTTTCGACTTATGAGTTTGACTGTCCCTTTGGTATCCTTCGCCTTTCTTCTCTTGTAAAGTTGTAAAATAAAATAGAAAAGGGGCAGTTTGGCACGTGTCCGGATCTGTAACGGTATTTTCGTAAATTGTGATTATTGAACCAGAAAAAAATGTGATATTTTATGAATGGTGTCAAAATCAAAATCATATATTTGTATTTAAACGATATTTTTGTTTCCTGCAATTTCCGTGTGAAATCAGGTCCCTGTCCTTAAAAACATTTCGGCAACTAGTTTCGGAAGTAACAATAATTATTTCTTATTGTTACTCTTTGCCGGTAATTGTAGCCCGTGGGGGTTCCCTTTCAGAAATTATTTACAAAAAATAACTTAAATCCTGATTTCATTAGTTTTGCTTTTGACATCCGATGGGTGGATCTCTGCTACTTTGGATTCATTAGTGTTTGGGATACCAAATATTGGATTTCGTGGTAATAGATACAGCACAAAATTAAAAGTTCAACGAAGTACACATTTTTTAAAGAATTGTATTGTAAGTTAGACTTTGGCAAACCCACTAAATTAAATATCCACAAGAATACAATTTTTCCTGAAGTGAATTTGCTAAAATATAAGAATCCGCAGTAACGTCGGTCTGGATGGGGCAAAATCAATCTAGAATAATGGCAAAAAAATATAAAGAATAGAGAATAATGGGGTGCCAAAGTATAAAGAATAACGGCTGTAAATAAAAATTACAATACTGATTACAGAAATGAATGATGTACAGAATAAAGAAATCATATACTTGTATAACTAATTAAATAAATGGGGAATGTGTCCATGGGACACAAATGATGCCCCCGTTTGCATATAACATTATAAAGGGATATAACTCAAGAACTGTAAAAGCGACGCTAACCAAATTTGTACTTGATCTGAGTTTTGTGGTCATAAGCATTGTGCATAACTTTCATAACATTTGGTTAAGGCAAGCTAAAGTGAGAAAACGGAAACGAAAAATTCAGCAATTTTTCCATTTGTAAAGGAGCATAACTCAAGAACAGTAAAAGTGACGCCACCAAAATTCAAACTTGATCTGTTTTTTGTGGTAATAAGCATTGTGTATAAGTTTCATTACATTTGGTTGAGGCAAACTAAAGTTAAAGAACGGAAATGAAAAATTCAGCAATTTTTCCATTTGTAAAGGGGCATAAATCTACAACGGTAAAAGTGACGCCACCAAAATTCACACTTGATCTGTGTTTTGTGGTAATAAGCATTGTGTATAAGTTTCATAACATTTGGATGAGGCAAACTAAAGTTAGAGAACGGAAACCAATTTTGTGACGTACGTACAGACGGACAAGAGTAAAATTAAATGCCCCATCTGCTACCGCAGGGGCATAACAAGTGAAACTGTGAGCTACTGCTCACTGATGATAACCCCGCCCAAATACTTGAAGGTAAACAGGAAGTTGTTGAGTGATGATTCTAAAAAACGCATCACACGGTATAGCTGACTTATATAAACCCTGAAACCAAATTTCAGAAATCCTTGTAGTGTAATTCCTGAGAAAGATGCGACGAAAAATATTCATGGGACGGACGGACGGACGGACGGATGGATGGACGGACGGACAGACGGAGGTAAAACAGTATACCCCCACTTTTTTTCAAAGATGATGAAAAATGGTCTACAAATTTAAAGAATACAGAAATTAACATGTTCAAGGAGCTCCCATCCAGACTACAAGAAAGTTTTGGGCTTGTTCAATCCGGTCAAATAATGGGACATACTATTACCATCTATGAATTACTGGTATTGAATCATAGCCTTTACTGAACTTTTTTTTAAATGTGACTTCGACCCCAGCTGGTGACCTCTATTAACACAGGTATTCACATGTTTTTTTTCTGTTCCTATGAATGAAGGTAGCTTTACACCAATGGAAAACACTATGCATATTAAGGACACCATTTTTATACATGTATGGAGAGTTGTCTCATTGGCACTCATACCACATCTTCTTATATCTATGTAAGAAACCTGCTTTAATGTGTAGTAGACCGATCTAGGTTTAACTAGATATTAAGCATGCTACTGCAAAAAGAAAGAGTTTGCTGAAAGACATTCAACTCTTTTCCTGAATGCTATATGCTTTGTCATGTATACTGAGGAGTAGCAAATACTAATTTTAAGTCTAGAATAAGAATCTAACTTACAATCACCCTTACTTAAATTTGGTAGGCAAATTTTCAGCGGTTGTTGTTTTTTGCAACATCATATTTGTTTTTCATACATATTGCACATAAACTAGGCTGTTGGGTTTCAGTTTTGAACTGTTTTATGTTTTTTTTTTATATCTGTCCTTTAATAGCTTTCTATATATATGCAGTATCAGTTTTACTCATCCTTGAAGACTACAATGACGACATTAAGTTGCTACATGTAACATCTATCTCATTTGGTCTCTGGTTGATAATTATCTCACTTGCAATCATATCACATCTCCTTATTTTATATTATACAAGACTACAACATCATGAATATAATAACATGTACATGTAGTTGAATGATAATTGTTGTCTTAATTTTGTTTAATAGCAAAAGCAGCTGTGATCAATGGTCATATAAATAAAATGATACTTTGAAGTATTGTCATGATTGTTAACATGCTTGACCAGAATAAAATGCCAGTTTGGTGACTATGTACTATAATATAAATATTCACTGAATCTATAAAATCTTGTCATTCCAAATTGCTATTTCAAACAAATATTTATCCAAGGCACTAATCAAATTCAGATACATATATGATGCACTACAAATATATGCACTAAAACTTTGAATTCTTATAATTCCAAATTGCTATTTCAAATGAATAATTATCCAAGGTATTAACAGCTATCCAGTTGTATGATCTTTCTAACAAATTATTAGTTTGCTATTTATTCAATGCACTATTTGCTTCTTGTCCAGTTTAATCCCAACACCACTTCATGGTAGTACTACTGTACAATGCTGTTTGAGCTATTCATTTTTCCAAAAACAATGAATAACATACACAAAATTATGAATTCATCCACTCTTTCATAACTTGCAACTACCAAGCGATTGACATCTTTATATCTACAAATCATAAGTGCACATTTATCATTTGTAGACTGCTTCATTTTTCTAGCCAGCTGCCAGCTGGGAATCATCTACAAAAAAAAATAAATTTATATATTAAGAATGGACTTGTTTCTTTAGTTTATATGTATCTATTGTGTAAGTACTCTAAAATTATATTCCAAGAAAATCACAATTACAACAACTTTTATTTAGGTAGGAGAAAGCATTCAAGCATGGCCCGAGAACACTGTTATAAATTTCATAGTGCATTTCTTTTAGACAATATTTTTAAAATGTGGTGTAATACTTTTGGGACAAATAATATCAAAATTATAGAAAACTTCATCAGCTCTAACTCGAAATATGGACAATTTTATGTTAAGGGGGTCTTGAATTCTTTTGACAGCTTCCGAAATACTAATTGTTAACCTTTTTTAGCTGGACCAAATCACAACTTTACTTTAAAATTCATGACCCAATTTTTTACAGTGTAATTTCATCCCCCTACTTGCTATTTGAGACATAAAACATGAAGAAATAAATTTGGAAGGGGTATAAAAAAATAGCAAGTAACACAGTGTCCACACTAGGGACTATATTTGACTGTGTAGCTTTTGACATTAAAATTGAAGAATTTCAACTATCAACATTTGGGGCTTTAAAAATTCAAAAATTGCAAAAAATTACTTTTTAAATGCCCTAATATTTAATATATCATGTACTAAAAGCAAAAGAACACTCATTTGATGTATCAGATTTATTACAATTATTCAAAAGTCAAATTTATATGAGCCTGTGAATGAAAATAGAGGTTTTTGAATGAAGGGAGGCCTTACATGAAGATGTAATATTTTCCAGCAATTTTAAATTTGTGAAGTTTTTTTGTTATAAATAATCCTTCCATATGTATTTAATGTACTTTACATGAGGGGTATCTTTCTCCCTTCTTCCGCCCCTTCTCTCCCGCCCCTCTTCTCCTTTCTCCCGCCCCCTTTCTCCTGTCTCCCGCCCGTAAACATGAAAAACTTATGTATAGGAAGCTCATTTTAAAAGAAATCGATCAAATGTCTTGTTTTTATATGGCTCGTCCCCGTCTTGTCCTTTCACAAGATAGAAGTGTTGTTTCTTCTGCTTCAAGAAACCTCAATAACTTTTTAACTGACTGTTAAGCTATCTGTTTGCATTGAATTTGTTAGTCTGATGCACTACGTTTCCTGATGATTTTTTTAAAAGTATAAATCCAAATTATAGAAACGCAGGATAATGTGTGAAAATACGAGGAATTTTGTGTCACTATTTGTGCAATTTCATTAAGTTGCCGAAAAACGCTGCTTGCAAAATAGATATAATTTAGCGAAAATGCATAGTACAAGCAGCTAATGATAATCAGGTAGAAAATTGTTTGTTAGAATGGAATAAACAAAGAAGAATAATTAAATTGTCTTTGAATTTGGTTATTTTGCCGCACAACTTTCCCTATGCTATGTTCCAAGTGTAACCAGTTTCTGATTATTTTTGGACTGCACGGAAAATATGGTTCCGAAAGCTTGTAAAAAATAAATTGTCAACACTGTAATCGTATAAGCGCAGTTTACACGGGACAGCAACTTCGGATTGTGGAAAAAGTTAACAAGGCTTGACATTTTGGGATGTCAACACTTATGTGCACCCATTGGGACGAAATAAAATTAGATCATTCAGATCCCATTATATATTTTTCTTTCGATTCCGATTTCAAAACAAATTATTTCTCGAAATTTACAATCACACGATTCATTAAAAAAACAGCGGCCAACAATAATTGAATAATCGGTGCTTTGATGAAGATAACCCCACAAAAGCGTCGTTTTGCATTTGCGCCGATCTGCATTTCATTTGCGCCGATTTTTTCTTTCATTTGCGCCGATTGTATACAGGTGGATTACAGGTGAATATTATTTCTCTCGATTTTGATTCATGTTGATTTACACTTGTGTGTATGTAGGGATGGGTGTGTTTTGTTGTTTGAATTGGACTTGATGTGCACTAGAGATTTCCCAATTACATTCCACTATGAACTATTCAAAAATATATTTTGTCACCAAATGCCTTGTAAAATAGAACATAATCGTAATACGCTTAATATATATTTCGGTCCCTCGACAAAATGTCGGGAGCATACTGTTTTACCCGTGTCCATTTGACCGCCCGTCTCTCACTTCGTATATAGCTAAGGGTTTACACAACTTATTTCTTGGGCTATATTACTTTTTTAGCTTCAACTTTACATTATGTACACAGTGTTAGTATACATGGTATATATATATATACCAAAAGTGTGCACATTGTCAGTTTTATTTTTAAACGACAGGTTGCTCAATGTGGCATTTTGAAAATATATAAAGGCACACAAAGCACATAGTCGGACTTACTGCTTCTACAGTGTACAATTTCAAAGTGGAACTTTTATAATGCGCCTAGTGTTTTACTTATAGAGAATGCATGTATATTCTCAGGATGTTTTTATTGTATAATTTTTCACAAATGACAGAATGACAGAATGTTGAACTTTGTCTTTTCAAATGTATTTTTGAATACAGTTTTCAAATTGTATTGTGTCGTCCTGAACATGCCTGAAATATTTGCCACTGGACATTTTGTAGCCTCAAATCAATCAATTCAAATTGTACTTGAAAATCACTGTCTACTTAATCAAATTTTTAAAGCACTTTATCCATGCATGGAAGTAGCGGTGGCATTACCTTTGTCTAGTTTGGTAGGATTAAGTTTTTTTTTCTAGTAGAATAAATAGAAAATTTAGGAAACCTGACAGATGAAATGAAAACAAAATAACAAACACAATACAAATCCCGTTACATATTTTTTCAATACCTCCGAGTCAAAATAACGTTACTCTATATTCAGTAACGTCATCTTTTTTCTGCCAAATTATATGCATATCGGTCAACTTTGAAGCAATTTATCTAAAAAACAAGGATGATGACACGTGTCTCTATACATGATCATACTCACTATACAATCCTGAAAATCGTTAGTATTTAGACTTTCTTGGTATATAAGAAATCGTTATGAATTAGTGACGTTAGGTCGTTTCCGTTACTATAATATTTAATGGAATTTTATGGAACTGTCATACAAGTGAGAGGTTTGACTAGCTATAAAACTGAACAGGTTTAATCCAGCATTTTCTGCATAAGAAAATGCCTGTACCAAGTCAGGAATATGACAGTTGTTATCCATTCGTTTGATGTGTAAGAGCTTTTAATTTTCCTCCTAGTTAGGTATTTTTGTTATTTTACGTTTTATTAGCACTTTCTTGAAGCTTTTTATTAACTAATTTAATAACATAATTGTTTTCCAGCTAAATTTTAATAAATTTCATTTACATTTTTGTCTCCCTTTTCTACCCCTTTTCTCCTTTCTCCCACCCCCTCTCTCCCTGTCTCCCTTTACCCTGTCCGCCCCCTCTTACATGGAAAGAAAAATAAGAAATAGCATATCATATGAGTACAAAATGGTCTTAGGCCAAGTAAGACTGAAAATAATTTAGGGTCAATTTAGGCCATAGCACATATTCACATTTAAAAATGCATACTGAAGCTATAGGAAATACAAACATATTGTTTCTTTTTGCTCATTTCTATACTCAGGTGACACGATACAAGAAGTCTGAGTACAAAAGGACTCTTGCATTCAACTTTTTTGCAAACAGTATGGTCTGATACAAAGACTTTTCACTTTTCAGTGAAAAACTTGCATGCAATTTTATTCTCAACAGGCATATATAAGATACTGTATCAAATACTATCTAAAAATTGGCCTTTTGTCTGTTGTTACAGTAAATAAACTACTTAAAGAACAGAAGATTAAAAAAAGGCCAGCAATAAATTCACTGTTGGTCATGAAAAATAAAATTGTCTCTGGTTAATTTTTATGATCTTTGTCCTAGTACAGGTACATGTTAGGGGAAAACTCTACCTCAAGTCGGCCAACTAAAATAGCTATAATTTCCTTCTAAAATTTATCAGTAAACCCTGGGTTTCATATGACATTTGTGTTTTAATTTCTTTCATCATTACATTTTGAAATAATTAATGTTTTAAGTTGATAAATAAATACCCAATATAGCCTTTAAAAATGCATTTTTTAACAGAATACAATATAGCATGTTGCTTCATACTTCTTTTTCAAATTGGTTTGAATATCCAGTAAAATTATGTGAGCAGGTACATGATAAGTGGTGCAATTTAACATTTGTGGAAATCGTAGTCGTATGCGATACCTACATGTATGACCCTTTGAAATTCACCCCTCAAGACAATATACTGTTTTGTTGACATCTGTTTATTACCTGTAGCATGTATAGAATGTACATGTATATTCTGATTTCTGATAATTACAAATACAAGGTGAACATCCTGATTATTACCTATTCTAATTTCAGTTTTGTATGGTTATGAATTCATTTCGTATAAATATATTAATACATCATGTAATTTGGGAAATAAAAAATTAACAAATATTCTATTCTATTCTATTCTATTCTTTTATATATAAACATATTTTTGAGAAACAAATTAATTCTAAAATTAATATTGAAACCGACATTGTATTAATTAGCTTATTTTCAAGATACAATGTAATTATGAATTTTAGGACAAATAAGTAGATATCAATGTTGTTTTACATATAATTGTTCAAGAAAATAGGAAATATACTTAAAACATATAAATATGGTAAATCAAAGACAAATTTATCTCAAAACTTAATGATAACTTTTCCTGTACCCTTTTGTCTAGGGCTTTCTGTCCTGCATTCTCCAACTCAATAAACATGGATATAGTAGATAAGGAGATGATGTATGATTGTAAATGAGAAACTATCCAATCAAGACTAAAGGACGAGGTTGTTAAACAACTGTAAGACACTGTATAATAATCAACAATGACCAGAACCCATACTGTATTGTGTGGTGAGAATAAAAGGCACAGCATGACAAATTCTGAAATTTTCATAAGAGAAAACTAATGCCATGAGTTATATTCTAATTTATTTGAAAATTAGGAGATGTGGCATGATTGCCATTGAGACAACCATACACCAGAGTTCAAATGGCAAAGTTATTTTATAAGCAATTATACAACCTTCAACAATGAAAACCCCCATAATGTATTATATAGTCAGCTATAAAATGTCCAACATGAAAAATTTGAAACAGTGTTAACATGTTAAATGAGAAAACTAAAGGCCTTTGAGATTATTTTATAATTAATCATAATTTATCTCAGGTGCACTATTTAAAAGATAAAGAGATGTGGTATGATCTCCAATGAGACTATCTTCCAGACTGATCATTTAATAGCTATTCAACAGATTGATGTAAAGTTCAACTTCACTGGAAATTCATAAATTTCAAAAACTATAAAGAATTAGGTGTGATGCTAAATTTGTCAATAAACTATACAGCCTTTTCTTCTTCTGTGTATCATTGTTTGTTGTTTTCCTCATACAAATTTAAAAATCAACGAGTATTGAAAACACATAATTTCCTATAGATTTAGATTAACAAGCAAAATAAGTCAGTATAGGTAAACAAATTCATGAAAAGCATTATATATATTTTGATTGATAGGTGTTTAACGCCACTTTCAGCACTATTTTGACTATTGTGCTATTTCCTGGAGGTCTATGTGTATTGGTGGAGTAAGTTGGAGTGCAATGAGAGAACCACCATACCTTTGATAGTAAAACTGACAATCCTAGACAATTAAGATTGGAGTATTTAATAGCATGCTAAATATACAGGTAGATCTATAGGTTAACAATGGTTAAAGTGCACAAATGTGATATAATTTTTTTTGTGTGCAAATGTAACATATGTTAATCCCCAAATCTATGCAAATGTAATACACCCGTTTTTGCAGTTTAAGACATGTACCTGACAGGAACAGAAATTGTTAAGAAATATCATGGGATATGACAAAGTAATGTCTTACCAATGATAATTTTTTTCCTACCAGAAGTCATCTTTGCATTCAGTTACATTGTATGGGAAAAACATATCTTTTAATGGGAAATTTTCAAACCGAAAGGGACACATGGTCCACTTTAACATAACAGTGTTTTTTTTGTTTACATCAAAATGGACAACTTTCGAGTGTGTGCACTTTCTAGTAAATTTCATATGTCACAATGCTTATGTTAATATGTCACAGTAGGAACCGATTGCGTGGGGCAGCTGTTTGGTAACTCCTTCTTAAAAAAACTTGAGATTGGTGTATATATGGTATAAAGATAAAACTTTGACTTCTGGTTGTATAAATAAAATGTTGATAACCATTTATAGCAAATGCTTTTCTTTTTCCATATAAAACAATGTTAAGTTTTCGATAAGCAGCTCCCTTGTTATGCTTGCCACTGATGTTACACAGCTGGGCTGCCCAGTGGGAGATTCAAAAGGGGGGGGGGGTTCCAGGGTTGGAACCCCCTGTTTGAGACGATCAATGACGTCCATTATCACTGAACTAGTATATATATTTGTTTAGGGGCCAGCTTAAGGACGCCTCCGGGTGCGGGAATTTCTCGCTGTATTGAAGACCTATTGGTGACCTTCTGTTGTTGTCTGTTCTGTGGTCGGGTTGTTGTCTCTTTGACACATTCCCCATTTCCATTCTCAATTTTATTTTGAATGGGGACATAAGGTTGGAATCCCAGTTTATCATGGGTTGGGGATCCGCCCCTGCTGTCCATGTTTATTTTGATGTTAAGGCTAAATTTTATACCATTAATGCTTGAAATTGATCAGCTTCTCGTTTTAGATTATTTTGTTTTAAATGTCGAAGAACAGGAATTTCAATGAACAGTTGTGTAACCAAACCCCTTCTTGTGAAAGTCGTCGGATACAAACAGTTAATAATCATTCAACTAGTTCACAAATCAAACAAACACTCTTGTAAAGTAAGGAATGTATATGTATATCGATCGAAACTGTCAAAATGTTTTCAAAATATATACTTACGTTACTTCAGTCGGACACAGCAAGTAACTGTCAAAAGACAAATGGCGCGAAATCATAGCGTGGATATTTTCGAAAGCTATCGGGATTTTTCATCATTCCAATCTTTACGGCTGAACTCTCAGTTTACAGTCAACAATATCTTACAATTACGTACCCATTAAAGAATAATTATCAGAATTTCATATGGTTCCATACAAATATTTTAACAGTTATTATTCATGTTATTTTCACCAATTTATGAAAATGAAACGCATGTTAACAAAAACGTGTATCTACAGTCCCGTTGTCGATTATGTCTCCTTATATTTATTTGTTTATTATTGTTATTCATTTTTTGTTTTCACTTTTTTTATTACGATTCCTCTGCTAATCAAAGGGAAGCTATCCTCATATTATTTTGATACACTGAAAAGTACTGGACAACGATTCTATCGATGAACTGACGTGTACTAAAATGTACTTAACAGTACTAGATTTAACGCTACACGTTTTTTCTTAATTACCTAAACCAGTACTGACTGGTACTGAATCGATCGCGATAGTTAGTGTACTGAACATGTACTGAACAACTGAAAAAGATCTTGACATTTTTCTTTGCGGTAAATTCAGGCATTTAAGAGTTGTTCAGTTTAAAATGACCGTTTCAGTAGTAAAACCCGTTACTAGTACTAACAACATCAAAAGGTTATTCTCAAATGGACATTAATAGCAGTACACGACAAAGATGAAAAGTATTTAAAAAGGCATGGTGATCTGTAGTCTTACCTTAATGGTTTTGTCTCTTAAGGAATGTTTTATCCACCACTACATGTATATACCAAAATTTGATATTATGTGCCATTAATAGGTTGACAATTTGTTAACAAAAATAATAATTGTAATTTGATTGCTGTGTCAATGATTCTCATTTTTCCTGTGCTCAAATAAAGGTCTTTAGGTGTTTACAGTTATCTTGATGCTGAATAATTCATGGTGAATATTTGCTGTCTAGTATGTGTCATCAAGAGTATATCGGGATTATTTTATTTTCAGATATGTAGTTATTTGGTATATGCAATGCACAGTGAACATTCGAATTACATGTATAATTGTAACCACAAAACTTGGTGATATCTTGCAATATCTTCAGAGAGGCAAAAGATACCAAAGGGACATTCAAACTCATAAGTCGAAATTGAACTGACAACGCCATAGCTGAAAAAAGAGACAAACAGATAAACAACAGTACACGAAACACATAATAGAAAACTAAATATCGAGCAACATGAACCCCACCAAAAACTGGGGGTGATTTCAGTTGCTCCGGAAGGGTAAACAGATCCTGTTCCATACGTAGAATTTCACTTTGTTTGACATTGCATACATCAGTACAAACAAGTTACATCAATTTATTACTCACACATTGATATCAACTAACATCAATGGCATGTTACGTTATTACAAGATAATGCTAGGTTCGTTGCTGAGTAAAAAAGACAACAATGTGTAACAGACATATGAACACACAATCCAACGAAGTGGCATACAGAGAGAAGGCGTATAAACCACCTCCTTGGAGTGGTGTATTACAATGAATTGAAAGGAAACAGCTATCACTCTTATAGCATATCCTATCTTGTCTATTTTGACTTTACAAACCAAAGGATTGTACTTTATCTCAAATACATGTATTGTGACATTGTTTTAATTATAGGAAACGTACGCCATTACTCTTAATTAGAGAAGATACACCATCATCCACATGCGTTATTTTACTGCTCTGTTTGTGACATTGAATAACTAATTTCATAACATATAAACCAATCCGTTAATTGAGCAGAAATAAATTTAATCAACATAATCATATACCTTGTTTGCCTTCCAACCATTCATCTGTTTCTCTGTCTATATACGACAAACCTGTATATAGACCAATTCCATCGGTTGATTTTCTCACTTTTGTTGGTCCCTTGCCAACCAGATATCGAGCAATAGTTGTTTTGCCAGTTCCTTGTTCGCCCGCTAAAATTACTCGTGATTCGAAATGAGGGTAACTTTCTTCCTCTAGTAAATGAGTAAACACTTTTGCTGAATCTTTATCAAGTGTTCTGATTTCAATTGGTAAACCTTAAATCATTTATAATAATACAGTTGAATGTAAACAAATCATAATCGATAACAATATTTTATAGAATAGTTGATTGGTAGAGGTCTTGTTTCTGTGAAAGGAATGGCTAAACCATACCAAAACTGAAAAGAAGAACACTTTATAACTTTGATGGTTCCAAATCGTTTGCCTGGATATACCTTTATCTGGAACTCCAACACGTGAATAGCTAAATGGCAAAGACGGACCTAAATAGTCAAATTAAAATAAGGTCAACTTTAGATGACATTGGTTGGATTTAAGTTTCTTAATTATTTTTTAATTTGTCAATGGAGATTTCAAACAGATATTTAACAAAACATGTCAGTACCGACGCACTGATAACGGAGCAGTTGATAGCCTCAGGAACAACCAGTCCATGAGCAGAGGTATCGATACAGTCCTATAACGTTTATTAATAAATAAACATTAATAACTGTTCTGCGTCGGAAACGCTTTTCTGGGTTTGCCTTCACCAAAAACTACCAAACCCAAACCATGGAAAGCTATGGATGTATAAGTTCTACCTCACTTAACAAGCTTCGTGAACAAAAATAGAAGTAAAACGAAATTGCCAACTCCATCGAAGACCAACTTAGTTTCACTAGTAACGGTTTTTACTACTGAAACGGTCATTTTAAACTGAACAACTCTTAAATGCCTGAATTTACCGCAAGGAAAAATGTCAAGACCTTTTTCAGTTGTCCAGTACATGTTCAGTACACTGGCTTCGACGAGCGATTAAGTATCGATCAGTACTGGTTCAGGTAATTAAGAAAAAACGCCTTGCGTTCAAATCAGTAGAGTTAAGTACGTTTTAGATCATGTCAGTTCATCGATAGAATTGTTGTCCAGTAGTGTTCGGTGTATCAAAATAATATGCTGATTGCTTCCGTTTGGTAAGCATAGAGTCAATAACAGGAAATCGAAATACAAAAAATAATTGATGAATAATTAAATAAACACATAAATATACTCTTTTTTTTTTATTATAGACAAAATCGGCAACTGTATTGGATGTATACATGTTTTTGTTAACATGTGTTTCTTTTTTTTTTTTTATAAATTAATAGAAATAATAACTGTTATAATATTCTTCTATAACCAAATGAAAATATAAATTCTTTTAATATGGTTTCGCAGTATATATATTGAACATGTTGAAGACTGTATGTAGAATAGTCGGCAGTTGCTCATTCGTATAAATGTTAGAATGGAGTAGAATCCCGATATCTTCCAAAAATATCTACGGTATGATTTCGCGCCATTTGTCATTTGATAACTATTTGTAGTGTCTGATTGAAGTAACGTAAGTATATTGTTTGAAGATGTTTTGACAGTTGTGATGTATTGACATACATTCCTAGCTGTACGAGAGTGTTTGTTTGATTTGTGAAATAACTCCTTGAATGATAATTAAGTGTTGAAACGGACGACCAGACAAAGCATTTCCATAAAAAGGGGGGTTTGTATACAGCTCCTCATTGAAATCCCTGTTCTTCGACCTTTGCATTCAAAACAAAATAATCTAAAATGAACAGCTTATCATTTCCAGCATTAATAGTATTAAATTTAGCCTCAGCATCAAAATAATCGGGGACAGCTCAGCGGGGGTATTTTATCAGAAGGGTAGACAGGGGGTCCCTGATTCCCACTTCTTTATCCCCACTTCCTTCCCCAAAGTCCAACTTCCCTCCCCTTTCTCTAAAATGAAAATATGTCAAAACTTTTCCCAGAATTATCCCTATTTTACTGCCCCTCTTGCCAGGGTACCCGTCCTGACTCCCACTTCCCTGACTCCCACTTCCCGTTCCTCCTTCCAAGCTAAATCCGAATATCATTTTACAATATTTAAGAACTTAACAGGTGCATATAACACCGTCCCCTTTTGTATTCGGGATGTATTAACATATACATGTATAACCCACTCATAGTCCCGGATCAAATTTGTCCCTGCTAAAATGTTGCATTTTAAATCTTGGATAACAATACGCCAATTGATAATGTTGAAAATTCAAATGTCTAGTGTATATGATCCAAAACAAACACTTCTTTCAGAAAAATAAAAGTATCCTCCTCCTCCTCATTTTAAAATTAAATATCTACATGTATCATAAATTCCAAATAGTTTGACACACTATTTGACATAATATTTGAAATGTATACATGTGTATACCAGGGAAGCAAGTTTTCTGATATTTCAAAAATACTAAGTGTAATTAAATCATTGATATGTAGGGTACATATAACTGAGATATCAATCAAATGAGAAAAATAACCAAGACATCTAGATGTTTCAAAAATAGATGGGTCCCAAGAGGGCAATCTCAAACATAACAACTGACAGGTCTTTATACAAACAGATCTAAATATATATGTACATGTCTGTTGTAAATAAAATTATTGGCAATCATACCACATCATCTCATTTCTGTAAAGGTATGTTTTAACTCCAAATAACTAGTTAAAAAATAAGATATAACATATTACTACGTCTAGCGAGGTTCCTTCCTTTGGACAGGTACATTTACATGAACATTTGGTGGTGTTAAACTTGCTTTTGTAGATCTCCCCCTTTTTAATCTTAGTAGATTAACAGAACATGCATAACAGAAAATAGAATGAAGACCAGTTTAGAAACCGCACTTTACTCTTATCTGTTTAAGGTTTTGCTACAAATCATTTTTGGTGCCCAAAATATCCTGTCCTACACAATTTTGTGCACACTTTACTGTTGTTAATCATGATTGCCCGCAAATAGACACCTATATTAAAATTACCATCCTAAAGGAGAATTCTAAGTTCAGGAAATTTGCCTTTCTACCTACCCTATACATGCTATATAAAACAAAATAACATTAAATAGACAGGTTTGGGTTTTATTTTTGCCTAAAATTACTTTTTATTTTTTTTTTTTTGTAAATGAAACTATTGTAACAGTACAATTGCTGTGTTATCTTCAGTGTTAGCCTGTATAGGAAACCTATATATATAATGCTTTTTAGCCCCTTGTGTACCTATTTTGCTGTTTAATCTTAATGAAATAATTGTTGCCAATACACAGCTTTCTAAATTTGTGTGGGAAAACGACCAACAATGATACACAGAAGAAGAAAAGGCTATATAGTTTATTGAAGAATTATGGGTCACACCGAATTTCATATATGTTTGTGAAATTTATGAATCTCCTGTGAAGTTGTATTGTTTTAAACTTAAAAGAATAGAGATTTAAAATGGTGCTTAAATGTAAAAGAAAGCAAATCAAATTATGGACAAAAAGGATAAAAATAAATATTTGAAGTCCCCCATTCAAACCCTCATATTTAACCGGTAACGGCTAAAATCGAAATATCGTTGTGTGTTGACATTTTCCCTAATACATGTAGTACTCCAATTTTATTGTTAATTTTTGTTCTATAGAAAATCTGAGATTTCATGTTGTTTGATTCGAAATATAAATTAGTTTGTCAAGCAACAGAGGAGGGACGATATTCTGCACACGGCACGCATATTGGACTTATATTATCGATCGGTCGCGGTGATAACGTGTCAATCGTGCTGTGAACATCACCTGGACAGTCGAAATTTGTTGAATGATATTATAATATACAGTTGTGATTATTATACAATATACATACATGTACACATAATAATTGAATTTAGTCATTATTTGCCGGGCATATACGAATTTATACCCTTTTTAAACTGCTATTTCCCGGGCGCTTTTTTGTATGGCATGGACATTAATTGAATACTCGTGTATTAAAGTAATTTAACAGATTTTGAGCTTTTATACGGGACAAAATTTTATTCTACGCAAGGTTATAGATATTGGACACTTTCTTCATTTATCAGTAGTAAAGAGA
This sequence comes from Mytilus coruscus, assembly GCA_017311375.1. Classification (NCBI taxonomy): domain Eukaryota; kingdom Metazoa; phylum Mollusca; class Bivalvia; order Mytilida; family Mytilidae; genus Mytilus; species Mytilus coruscus. The sequence goes on from CM029598.1 coordinate 92,400,815, forward strand.
AAGAAAAGAAAAAAAAACACGCGAAAACACAATAGAGAACGAAGCCGACCAATACACAAATAATACACAATTAAGAAATTAAAAGCTATTTTACATGTTTTTTTTTTTTTTTTTTTGGGGTGAACATCTTTATTTTAATTAACTTGAAAATATATAGAATACACAATAAATGGTATTTGTTGCTAAGGTTTACGTATTTACTCACGGATTTGACAACTATATTTGGACATTTCATTTGAAAATCGTCGTGTTTTAGCGACTTACTATGTAGCAACGGATGGAGACCTTTCATATTTAGGCTCTATAAACAATATTCTTTAATTGTTATAAATTCCAATGTTTTTTACTTGCTAACTAACGAAATATTAACAAAAGTGTGTGCCTAGTATTTTTACAGACCTCGAATAAAAATTTCTGCCATTACGGAACATAATCTTTATAAATACAATTTTCCAAAAAGAAGTAAAAAACAACAAAGTCTAATTGGCATGTCCGATTTAATCAATTGAGTATAAATTCTTTAAAGGTTATAAAACTGTAGAACCTCGAATTTTACCGAAAGTGAAGATTGCTAGTTTTAAGATTTGTCAATAGCCACTTTCGGCCGTTAAAGCTAGGTAAATTTGTAGGCAATTTCGAAAACATATTTCATTTCAGTTGTAAATTATGCTCATTTAACTGTCAGAAATATTTTATTCTGGACAATTGAACAAAGCAAACAAATTTTTGCGGAAGGAGATGAATATAATTGAGAAATCAGGGTACTATTAAAGACAAGCTCAAATAAAGGGAGACAAACTTTATAAATCTGCACAAACAATTTTATGTCCAAATTGATAGATTTACCTGGTACTGAACGCCACTGAAAATTCACAAACAAATATTTTATCGATGAACTGACGTGTACATAAATGTTCTTAACATTACTGGATTTAACGCAAGGCGTTTTTTCTTAATTAACTAAACCAGTACTGACTGGTACTTAATCGCTCTTGATAGTTAGTGTACTGAACATGTACTGAACAACTGAAAAAGATCTTGAAATTTTTCCTTGCGGTAAATTCAGGCATTTAAGAGTTGTTCAGTTTAAAATGATCGTTTCAGTAATAAAAACCGTTACTAGTGTTTCCTAATTATTTATAGGTCGATAAACAAAGAATTAAAAACATGTGTTATAAATCATGTCATCGCAAACACTCAAACCCAAAAATTTGAAAGCCAAAGTTATATGAGTGACTAAACATATGAATAAGTATATGACTAGATAACAATATCATAAATATCCACGAGAATGTTTCATTTGTTTCATCCCCAATTCCAAAGTTCGCTTCTATGACATCATTGAATCCGAATCTCCATGTTGCCTCTATTCTTTTGTAAAGAATTTATAAAGCTAAAAGCACATTTGAGGTTGATTGTTAACGCAAGAATAAAACACTTACACTGGAACTCTTATAAAAGACCCAAATAGAAGGAGTTTATCTTTATGATTTCAGATTTTACAGCGACATCACAGATCTACGACAGTGTCAATTATATTATTATTGCCCTTAAAACCTTATTCATCAACACAGTTTATTCGATACCAGTGACCAGAAGATTACTTCCGATTTATAGATATTGTCATTTCATATAACCTATGCTTAAAAAGAAGACCATTATAATGTTTGAGGTGTATAAATATGCAGCCTTATCCAGTCAGTATGGGAAGTTAAATGTCAGTGCTATTTATTGAGAGGGTGCCAACCTCGTTTTACTTTTTAAAACTGTAAAAACAACTCGTAAACATGTCTGTTGATGGTCAGCAGCAATGCAAACTTTAGAGTTACTCATTTTCTAGTGAAAGACACATGTTTGCCCTTCATTTTGGCCGTCCCACTTTTTCAGAAAAAAGTAAGAAATTATTAAAAAACAAAAACTCGAACACGCAAGTAATAGTCTATAGAACATCAACTTCAATGGACACGGAATGTTTAATCAAACAAAAAATTAGACTGTGGAGAGAAGTCAAAGGTGTCTGATCCAAATGTAGCAATCGTCATGGTATGCCTCTCAGAATCTATTGATGAGTATTTTCTGGTAAATAGTCAGAACGCAAAAGTGGGATCTAAAATATATCTAGTTTAACCCTTACACATTAAAAGAGAGGCGAAAGATACCAAAGGGATATTCAAACTCATTAGTCGATAACAAACTGACAATGCCATGGCCTAAAAAGGAAAAACAACGAAAAGACAAACAGTACACTAAACACAACAAAGAAAACTAAAGACTGTGCAACACAAACCCAACCAAAAACAGAGGTTATCTGAGGTGCTCCGGAAGAGTAAGCAGGTCCTGCTCCACATATGACACTCGTTGCGTATCGTAAGTACACATCCGGTGATGAGTCTAATCCGGATTGTCACATTTCGGGCAAAAGAGGACGGGATTTTGGTTACGATAATTGGAAGGTCGGTTGAAAACAAAACTTTACGACAAAAGAGATGATTTCAGCTTCCCAATTGTGAACTTTCCATTTCTATGTAGCAACATTCCAGCAGCGCCTGCATACCGAGTATATATCTCACGATATTCCCGGGCTTGTGTTTCCTATCATGATTTCCTTAATAGAGGATTGCTGCTCACAAGGAAGCTATTAAACCAAGAGTTCCAAATAGTGAAGTTGAAATCATCCCTTCGTAAATTTTACGGACGCCATTACGAGTTGGTTGGCCGTTATGGAATAACCGTTTCACAGATGATATCGGATATGTTCCTTATGTAGTAACTACAATACCCTTCCCTTTTCACGAATGTGACTTACCGAATTAGGCTATTTACAGGATTTGTAATAACATAAGCAACACGACGGGTGCCACATGTGGAGCAGGATCTGCTTACCCTTCCGGAGCACCTGAGATCACCCCAGTTTTGGTGGGTTCGTGTTGCTAGTCTTTAGTTTTCTATGTTGTGTCATCTGTACTATTATTTGTCTGTTTGTCTTTTTATTTTTGGCCATGGCGTTGTCAGTTTGTTTTCGATCTATGAGTTTGACTGTCCCTCTGGTATCTTTTGTCCCTCTTTTGGAATATATCCGTCGTCATATTTGAAACATATATTTCATAACGGTCAACCAGCTCGTGATGGCGTCCGGAAAATTTGCGAAGGGACGATTTCAGCTTCACCACTTGGAACTTTTGGTTTAATAGCTTCTTTGTAAGCAGCAATCTTCTATCTAGGAAATCATGACAGTAAATGCAGGTGCTGACGGAATGTTGTTACATTGAAATGGAATATTCACGATTGGGAAGTGGAATCCTCTCTTTTGTCGTAAAGTTTTGTTCTCAACCGTCCTTCAGTGTCAATTGTCTGGATGTAAGTCAAAATATGAGGCAGACTTAACTGTATCTGTTGTATCCTTTACTTTAAGTTCGATGGGATTACTGCTCTCAACATAGTCACCAAACTTTGAATTATTTAGTGAGAGGACATCATCTGTATAGCGGAATGCGACATTTAAGGATAATGTTAGCGTCTTTTCATTCTTTTTAGAAGCTTTTGTATGAATTCAGCCTCATATGAATACAGGAACAAGTCGGTAAGAAGAGGAGCACAGTTGGTACCAAATAGAATGCCGATTGTTGTCAATCAAGAAATCAAGCATCTTGATAATGTCAATTTCAGAGAATTTTTCGCTTTAATCAGAGTGTTTGTTTTACAAAGTACGAGTTATCCCTCACTGAGACAGGATACTTGTATCTACGTTGGCAATTCTTTATATGAAACAAAGTAGGACCAATACTTTCAATTTGTCTTCTAGTTTGGAATAAGGAACGCTTTTGTAAAGGGTAGAAAAGTCAAATGCGTTACTACTTTTTCAAGAGGAAAGAGTCTTATATTGTATGTACTGTAACATATCTTTCGAATTTGTAAGTATCCACATCTGATTCACGCCATCCCTAGAGTAGGTAGTTTTATAATAACATTTGAGCCCGTTTTTGATTGCTGATAAAAATGATGTTAATAAACAAGGAAGAAGTTTCGTAGAGCAATTATAAGACCCAGCAATTTAACGTTGTTTGTAAGGACACTTATGTAATTTAGGTATCCAATAGAGTGAAGGAAGACCCGGTTCTTCATTTTTGGTTGAAATTCTAAAGGAACATACACCAGCAGTTAATTTAATAAGATTTGCATACAAACATGATGTTGTTTAGGACTTTATCTGCGGGGACAACATTATCATTAACAAATTGGGACGAAAATCAATGCCATACATTTAAACAGTTACGACCAGTACATATATATTGTTAGAATCATCACAGTATACCTTCAAGCAACAGAACCCCTTTGAAAATAAATATGAACACCGAGAGCTAGAAGTTTAATGTATTCCAAACCCACTACTGAAAAAGTCTAAGCAATAAATAATTCAGTCATTTTTCAGTCTTTCAGTCAATTCCAGTAAATTCAGTACTGTTCAAATTATTAAGTTGTTGGTATTTTTCTGTACAAGCAAAACACATACTTAATTGTCTGGAACGCTACTGAAAAGTACTATATTCTCTACAAGCCAACATGTCTAAAGAGTACTGTTTTCTCTACAAGGCAACATGTCTAAACAGTACTGTATTCTCTACAAGGCAACATGTCTAAACAGAACTGAATTTCCAACAGACGATATCTGAACAATAAATTAAACTCTCAACAAGACTTAATGATTTTAGGTTCAGACTGAAAGAGAGGCGAACGATACCAAAGAGACATTCGAACTCATAAGTCGAAAATACACTGACAGCGCCATGGCTAAAAAGAAAAAAAAAGACAAACAGACAATGCAAACAACAATACACAAAACACAACATGGAAAACTAAAGACTGAGCAACACGAACCCTACCAAAACCTTGGGTGATCTCAGGTGCTCCGAAAGTGTAAGCAGATCCTGCTCCACATGCGGTACCCGTCGTGTTGCTCATGTTAATACAAACCCGGTAATGAGTCTTATTCGGTGGGCCACATTCGGAGAAAAGGGGACGGGATGTCAACCAACTCGTGATGCCGTCCGTAAAATTTACGATGGGATGATTTCAACTTCACCACTTGCAACCCTTGGTTAAACAGCTTCCTTGTGAGCAGCATCCCTCTATCAAGGAAATCATAATAGGAAATACCAGCCCTGGAATATCGTATCAACTGGGATATTTATACTCCGTATGCAGGCGCTGCTGGAATATTGCTACATAGAAATGGAAAGTTCACAATTGGGAAGCTGAAATTATCTATTTTATCGTAAAGTTTGTTTTCAACCAACCGTCATTGTCAATTTGTAGATGTTAGTCAAGATATGAGGCAGACTTAACTGTATCTGTTGTATCCTTTATCTCAAGTTCGATTGGATAGATGCGTTCAATGTCAATTCAGAAATCACTGAGTGCATTTATTATTGCGATTTTTAAAGAATGAACAAAAATGCGAGATTAATTATTTCATTTCACGAAAATCTTCATACAGATATTTGTATCATATATCAAAAAGCGAGTACTTATTATTGCGATACTCAAGCAATAATTTCTGAGTTTACAGAAGTCACCAAATTTTGAATTATTTAGTGAGAGAACATCATCTTTATAGGGAAAACAAGTGAAAGGATACTGCTAACTTCTTTTCTTTATTCATAAGACGTTCCTGTACGAAGTCAGCCTCAAATGAATAAAGGGATAAGTCGGCAAAAAGAGGGGCACATTTGGTTCCCATGGGAATGACGATTGTTTGTTAGAAAACACGTCCTCCAAACGGAACAAATATGTTATCAATTAAGAAATCAAACATCTTGATAATGACAATTTCAGAGAATTTTTACTTTGAATCAGAGTGATTTTACAGAGAAGAATTTATCCCTCCCTAAGACAAGGTACTTATATCTACTTTGGCCATTCTTTTTTGTTTGAATTTGTCTTTTAGTTTAAAATGGGGAATACTTGTATAAAGTGTAAAAAAGTCAAATGTTTAAATACTATAGCAAAATGAAATAGTCTTAGATTGTATGTACTCTAAAAGATCCTTGGAATTTTTAATATTCACATCTGATTCACGCCACCGCTAAAATAGATAGTTTCACAACAACGTTGAAGCCCTGCTTTGATTGTTGTTGGTTGAAAGGACACTTATGTAGTTTAGGTAACCAATACAGCGATGGAAGATCAAGTTCTTTATCTTTGGTTGAAATTCCAAAGGATCATAGAACAAACCTATGATTATCCAGGAATTCTTCTTTAGTAAGTGTTATGAGGGTATATGCTGAGTTTCCAAGTGAATTCTCAATACCTTATACATTTATCAAGCAGTTTATGTATCGTAATTTACACACAAAAACGATGTTGTTTAGGGCTTTATCTGCGGGGACAACAGCATATTTATCATGGAGGTAGGACAAGTGTTTTGCAACATTTTGGTTCATAAAGATTGATGTAGCATGGGTATTCAAAGATCTTAATTCGGATTTGTATCAACGACCTCACAGCATAAATCAATTCGGAAGGATTATCTACGTCTTCTTTCTCGCTTTAACCCATTGCTTGGCCTAATACTCGACTGAATCCATCAGTATTTTGAAGTTGTGTTTTCAGGTGTAATACCACCATTGATTTCCCCTATAAGTTTTTGTTAAATTTGCACTTTTCAAAATATTGTGCAGAATTTATCTTTATTTCAAATGAAGAAATACTTAGTATGAGTAAAGTTTTATCCTGTCCAGTACTACAGACAAAATTTCACATCACATTTCATTGCATATACGATAATAACCATCACTGGAAATTAACAGATCACATTTCCACCCCTTCCTTTCTTATGTACAAGCGTTAGAAACCATGTAACGTCAAGTTTCCAAAAATATTTAATAGAAACACCAAATAATAAAGAAACACCAAAGATATATGTTTATGATTCCGAAATGTTTTACTGCAATGACATGAAGGATTAATTTCCTACAACTGTCAAATTCAAGGGGATATTTTTTTTCTTCTCTTTCTCCTATGCAACCGGATGTGGCGTATTATGATTTGGTGGTATTGCACCTCCAATTGATGGATTTAGGCTCACGATATTTTGGGCCTTTGGATAACACATAAGAGAAAAGAATTGTTATTGACAATATTTAGGTCACCAGTAATACCGTGTCCAGCCGGATTATATATGAATGAGGAACTAGCATAGGTGCAATAGGAGATTTAGACTTGAAGTCGTCAATATTGAGATCCTGCAACACGTGTTTGTAATTGAAAATTTGAGTTGCAATTGGTTTGGTATAGGTACAAGAAATGATAGGTACAGACTAATCTTTAAAATAAGGAGGTATTGTTGAGTGAACTGATTTATGATGAAGGATATTGCCTAAGTTGATGGCATCGAGACCTTTGTTGGCAAAGAAAAGTGTAAGAAAGGATCTTTTCTCCTTTTCATCTTTTCCAATGCGAACTGGTTTGAAACGTCTGTGACTTGCAATATCCGAAATGATAGCTGTAAGTTTGTATTGGTTTGAATGAGGGTTTGTAACAGTGGTTTCAAAACATAAGTTGTACAGAGAATGACATTTTTAAAGGGGTAATGCATAAAGTTGTGTGCGAATTTGATGAATACCTAACGGCTTTTGTATAAATGGCAGCAGGTCATTCAGGTTCAGATAAAGGAATTACGTAGTGACAATTCACTAGGAAACCTACTCAACATTAATTCAATCGATGCTTACTAAGAGGACTTCCTGAACAAATAAAGGTCTGTTATATATTCCTTTGGTATTTAAAAAAAAAAGACGAAACATGTTCTTCCTTAACTGTAACAGATACCCAATTTACATAAGTGTCCATTCAAACAGCATTAGTTTGTTTGTCTGTTCAACAAAAAACTCCTTTCCAAACTAGTAACATCAATTTTTATCTGCAATCAAAGTCATACTCAACCATTTTTTTTTCAATATAACTAAACTATAAAAAAACGTCATACAAATTGGAAAATGCCTGTAACAAGTCCGGAATATAACAGTTGTTTTCCATTTGCTCCGTTGATCGATAGTGTTTGATTTTGTCAGTTTTTATGGTCTTCCCCCTTTTGTGAATTTGCCTTGAAATTCGGTATTTTTGTTATATTTTTTTTCAAAGAAACTGTAAAACTACCTAACTCTAGGAGCGCTGTGCATCAGATGTAGATACTACAACATCCGTTCATCTGTAAGAGTATATGCACTCTCAGGCTCTTTTTTCTTCAATAGTATACACATTGATACACACATTTGTCATTTGACTTTTCAACCGTTTTCACTAGTATTCCCCATAATAAACTTAAAGACAGACCAAGATTAAAATTTTGTACGCAAGACATGCATTTCGTCAACAAAAGACTCATCTGTGGCGATCGAATCATAATAGTTAAAAAGGCAAAACAAAGTACGAACTTGAATACCATTGAGGATCCAAAGTTTCGTAAGGTTTGCCGAAAAAAAAAAACTGACCACAGATAGCTAGTTGTAAAGAGGGTGAATAATACGTTGTAAAAAAAAAAATTGTAGGGAAGTTACATCATCAAGATATTTTATTGGCAACAAATGTGCTATATTTGTAGGACATGTTTCTAAGATACAATCGGCATTCCTATGGATAACAACTGTGCTCCTCTTCCTATCGACTTCTTCTTCTTTTATCCATATGATAATACAGAAGCGTTTCGTAATGAACAAAAAGAAGCTAGCATTTTCTTTGACGTCATGTTCCGCTATATATATGATGTCCACTGACTTTAATAATTCAGAGTAGTGACTATGTTTAACAATGAGACCAAAACTTTACGACAAAAAAAATGACTTCAGTGAATATTAAATCAATATATATCAACATCCCTTAAGCGGTGGCATAATATGGAGTATATATATATATCTCCAGAGCTTGCATTTCCTGTGTTAAATGGTTACGTTGAAGTCAACCTTCTGAAAGTTTTACGGACGTCATCACTAGTTGGTTGGCCATAATGGAATAAATGTGTCAAAAATGAACACGGATTTTTTCAAATTGTAGTAACCACATTCCGTCACCTGATCACCGAATTTGTAATTACATGAGCAACACGACAGTACCACACGTAGAGCAGGATGTGTTGTAGATTCGTATGTGTCTGTTGCCGTAGCGTTGTCAGTTTGTTTGCGTCTAATGATTGTGAACGTGTATATGTTTTGGTTGATTGATATTTCGATAGACAGTCGGTATTCCAATGAGTATTAAATATGCATGCCTACTGACCGACTTGTCTTTGTACTCATATGATACAGAATTCATAAAGCATCCTCTCAAAGACAAACAGAAGTAAAGCGTCTTGTGAAGTTCTTTAGTTTCATTTTCAGATATGCTGTTGATGTCCTTTCATTCAATAACCCACATTTGAGTGATTAATTTCATCTAACATATCACAGGAAGCTTACGATGATGGATACTACCACTCGTAAAGGATTATCTTTAAATTAATAATATTGGCGTATCTTTGCTTGACATTTATGGTATTAAATATGTGTATAATTAATAATCATATCATATTGAAGCTCAAATTCTAAACTGTTTTTAGAAACATCCCCTTGACATTTCTTCAAGGTATCCTGTCGCGTATATCAGTTTTAACTAAATGTGTTAAAGCGATCAAACCTTAATACACATTAGCATTCATTCCTATATTTGAGCATTTCGTATTATAGTGACTGTTATAAAAGTCAGATTTTCTGACTTTTAAGGTTGTGTCCATTAAGACCACACTGACAACTAAATTGGTTTTCGAATGTTTAATCGTTTTTTTTTTTTTACATTTTTGTGGTGACAGGGATTAATATATATAGACAAAAAATTAATAAGGATGTGACTGCATCGTACGTGCATTTATAATCATCCTTTACAACAGACAAACACAGCTGATTTGAAAGGCTAATCATCTACTTGTCACTGTTCGTCATGTACTGTATTATAACCCTATTAAGTCTACCAGGAAAGGCATAACTCGAGTAACAAAAGCTATAACTCATAGTCTAGGTGACCGAGTAATCTAGGGTGCTGGACACAGGGAAGGCGGCGTTGTCACTATGTCTAAGAAGTAATGTTTCGAATATCACTGATGGAAGGACAAAACATGTTCTTATGCAAATTAGCAGATCTAACATAGTTTGGATAAATTTCATACGAAGTATATATATGTTAAAAATATCAAAACTGATATTTCAGACTTCTGTTGGAAACTCCGACTAACAGAATAATTGTTTGATAAAGGTAATAACGATGATTCAATTACTAGAAGCAAAGGAATACTGTAAACGGTTTTTAATACAACAAGACATATGCATTTTCTTCTTTCTTTTATTTTATTTTCTGTAGATATATATATATTGGTGTGTGTGTGTGTGTGTGTGTGTGAGTATGTATATTTTTGTTTGAATTCAACGAAAAGGTATCATATGATTGCCACCGGAGACCAACCCCGAAATGAAAAAAAATGAAAAATGTAAAACAAATTAAACGAGAAAACTAACGGCCTAATTTATGTACAAACAATGAACGAAAATCAAATATGATATACAGCCACTAAATTACAGGCTCCGGCAAATACATAATGTTGCGGGTTTAACATGTTCATGATGTTTGCGGGCGCCCAACTCTCATCTCAACCTTCTACAGTGGTGTAACATCACATAATCTGAACAAACTTTAAAAATCAGTTAAAATGGGAATACCTCATCAGATCGATGCAAAGCAGAAAAACAAGTAACAAAAAACAAAACGTTGCCGGTTATTACCTGTTTTAAAATAAAAAGCCCTAAAATTTTGTGTTTTGCTTTTTCAAATGTTTGTATTCTACCTTAAAGTTGGTAAGCATATGGCGTACTATGGTAGTAGATGAGTATGCACTTTAAAACTTTCACTTCAGGCTATCAAATGTATCCACAGTATTAAGACCAACTAACATTTTAAAACTAATCAAATCATGACTTATATCAATTATTCTAGCCAGCATTGATAAAGTTTTCGTTTAATTTTAATGTGTGTTATATTGTTTATTTGCATAACGATCTTACTTACCTAAGGCGCGAAACTAAAACAAAGAAAATGAATAAGATTACCAATTTCGTACGAGCGTATATTTATCTGATGTTAGTTACGACAGCTACATTGTATAACTCAAGACCTGATAAACAACGGTCACAGTAAATGGTAAGGCCTTGCTTTTGCTCATTAGTCTAGTTTTAGAATAAATGACCTCACATCCTTGTATTCACATGAGAAAGAAAAATAAAATTCGTAACAAATTATGGTTATTGACTAACGGATAGATGATATTTAAGGAACAATTTACCGTATTTATACATTCTGACATTGTGTTATTGTGCTATGGTCATTTTTGTATTCTTGTCTTTCATTTTTGCTAAATGTGTACTTTGTCTATAGAGTGTCTATATACAATTTGTTTTTCTTTGTTGAAATAGTTATTTGTTTTCACATTGATTAAAATTATAACAAAATGTTGACTGCTGTACTCCAATTTTTGATATTTGTACCTATTATTTCTGTTTGTTTTGCTCACACATTGTTGTCAATATAATTGAATTCTATGCAACTGTCATATACCGTTGGAACTCGTTTATAAGTCGGAAGTTTGGGAGTAAAATTCATAGTCAAGAGAGGGGGACCGACTAATAGACGAGATCAAGCGACCAGAGGAAAAACCCAAGCTTCAGAAAAGTGGTCAGGACTGAATTTCCTGGTCAAAACTACGTTTGTGATTGTCAAACCTACATAAATCAATAAATAAAAAGTTTTTGTTGAAAATAAATGACTTCAATACTGTCTTTGTGTTTTATTTGTTCTTTGTTAAACATTTTCTGCCAATATTCGTTTTGAAATTCCCAGTTTCCTGTTTGTGTATTGATTTTCATGGTCACATGGTTTGTGTATAAACCCAAAAGAAGAGCCAAGAACCAAATATGAAAAAGACATAACAATGTACCGAATAAGTGAAAGGATGTATTCAGCGGAGTTATTGTGTCATTATTGTGATATGATATCAATTCAATTCTTATAAATCATATAATAATCAAAAAATAATTTTAAGATTCATTCCCAATATCAAGTGACAGGTTAAGCAAGCTATAAAACCAAGTTTAATCCGTCATGTTCTACATAAAGAAATGCCTGTACCAAGTCAGGAATATGACAGTTGATTTCGATACGTTTGATGTGTTTGAGCGTTTGATTTTGTCATTTGATAAAGCACTTTCCGTTTTGAATTTTCCTTGGGGTTCGGTATTTTTGTTATTTTACTTTTTACCATGATCAACAAATCTAAGAAGAGGTCAGACAAAGCGACAAATCAACGCTCAATGGCCTTTCATAAGATTGTTTTTGTCGTCATCGGCAAAAATTGTAAAACGCCGAAGTGATATAAACAACTCACCTAAAACAACTGTATAATTACTACTACGCTATTTATTTTCATGTTTATAATAAATATTAATGAATGAAGGATGGTCAAACATCATTATTTCCGAGCTAAAGGTATCAAAGTATTTGCAATTGACGTGCGTTTGAATATTTACATTAACATGCACGTTCAGATAGAAGCTTGAAGGTAATTTCAAATGGTGTGCAAAACTTGCAATGACTTCCACATTCTATTGAGATAAAATTTGGCTAATTTCCAAAAACAGTAAGAAAATAACAAAAAAGAAACTCAAAATATAACAGCGAAAGAATAATATGACTTAAATTCAAATGACAAATAAGGAACAAAGAACAACACACAAATAAATAATTAAAACTAAGCAATTAGAACCCGATTTGGAACATACGGTTAAGTTTGTCACAATTTTCACAGATGCATCGGCTTGGTTTCCTCTTCTCACTTTGTGCCGTGAAAGAAATTAAATACATTACTAAGCAATAATAGAGGATATTCTGCATTACATTTAATATTTAAATTCGTTTCTTCTGTAAACATATACTACAGCTGTTATGATATTGTAACTATCGTATTTATTTAGTTGGCCTTATTTGTTTTGTGTGGCCTATTATATATGTTTACATTGTGTACAAAATAATACACATTGTGTTACAACTATGCAGATTAGAAATAACTAGAACAATCCATTGATACTCATGGAATGATTAGAACTTTCTATTTCACTTACATAACGTTTCCAGAATGATCATAACAAAAGATGAGTAATTTAAACATCCAAAGTTATCTAGAACTTCCGTTACAAGTATTTAAATGCAGACCCTGAAGTTAGACACAGATATAGACATAGACTTAGACATCGATTGACATTAACATTCTCAGCAGTTGGATTGACACTTTTATTTACTAACAACATCATACTAAATTGTGACCTATTGGACGTAATATTCTGTGGATTCCCGTGAAGATTTCCGGATAAAGAAAAGATAACAGATTGGACTCATATTCTGACAGTTAAGTTGACATTTCTTTTTGTGTAATACTTCTTGTAAACTAGTGTATACTAATTCTTGTTAAATTTTATTATTGATTTTTGTCTTTTGTTGGCTACAATTAAAAGTCGATTTGAAAACGCCAGACCTGGAGGGGTTTGATAACGTAAAGAAAGAGGAATTAGTGTTGCTTGCTAAACATCTGAAATTAGACTTTAGAGTATCTATGAGAAAACAAATTATAAAAAATTTAGTAATAGACAAATTATTTGACGCAGAAATTTTAGGTGAAGAGGCTCTTGAACTTAAGGTCGAACATGTTGACGCTATCAAGTTAAAACAGCTTGAATTAGAACATGAACTCAAAATAAAACAATTGGAAAAAGAAGAAAGACAGGCAGAACTTCAAATGAAAGAACGGTTAGAGATGGAGAAGATGAAAGAAAAAGAGAAAGAAAAAGAAGATGACTTTAAATTAAAACAGGCAGAGCTTGAAACTAAAAATTGAAATGGTCAAAGTAGAAAGCAACATTTAAGTAGTATCTAAATCAGAACATTTTGATGCAGCAAAACATATACGTTTGGTTCCAATATTTGTGAAAAAGCAGTCGATAAATATTTTCCACAGTTTGAGAAAATTGCTCATAATTTGAAATGGCCAAAGCCTTCTTGGACTACGATGCTGCAAAGTGTTTTTGAGGGCAAGGCCGCTGAAATTTACTCAGCACTTTCATCCAAACGAAGTTCTGATTATGACACGGTTGGTTAAAAAGGAAGTTTTGAAAGCTTATGAGCTAGTGCCAGAAGTATATAGACAGAAATTTAGGTCTTATAAAAAGTTTGGTTCACAAACCTATGTTGAATTTGCTAGGGAAAAAGAAGATATATTTGATAAACGGCTAACGTTAAAGAAAATAGATAAAAATTTTGATAATTTAAGACAATTGATGTTATTGGAAGAGTTCAAGCAGTGTGTTCATTAAGACTTAAAAACACATTTAGATGACAAAACTGTTGAGACATTACAAGATGCAGCTGTTATATCGGATAATTATACTCTTTCTCATAAAAGAAGTTTCAAAGGTCAAAATTTTAATACTTCGAGTGGAAATTACAAGAATCAAAGCACTGAGCGTACTGAAAGTAAGCCTGATGCACAGAATAAGAGTCAGTCTAATTATATGTCTAGTCCAAAAATTTGATACTTTTGAGAAGAAGTCACTGACTTGTGCTTATTGTAAAAAGAATGGTCACCTGATGGCTGATTGTTTTAGACTCCAGAAGAAGAATGAACGAGATAATAAGCCCAAGACCAATGCTTGTACGACACCCCGTGTTACCAATACGTTGGAATGTCCTGCGAGTAAGGCTTTAAAGTCCAGTTTTTGTGATTACATGGAGGATTATAAACCTTGTATGTCTGATGGGTTTGTTTCTATTGTTGATAATACTACTCCTCAGCCTATTAAGATTTTACGGGACACTGGAGCTTCTCAGTCTTTATTGTTAGAAGGTGTGTTGCCTTTGTCCGAGGGGACTTCTGTTGGTGCCTCCGTTTTGTTACACAAGGTGTGGAGTTAGGTTGTATAGACGTTCCCCTCCATCGTATTTATCTGAAGTCAGATTTGAATACTGGACCACTTGTTGTGGGTGTTCGTCCTGGTCTCCCTGTTGAGGGTGATGCATTATTGTTAGGAAATGATCTAGCTAGGAACAAAGTGGTTGCTGAACCAATTGTTACCAGTGAACCGATGGTGGATGTTAAATCACCTGAAGATGATGCTGAACTGTATCCAGCTAGTGTCGTTACTAGGGCGATGGCTAGAAAACAACAAAATGAGGATTTGCAAGAAGACCAGTTTGATTACATGGTCCTTTCTGACACCATTCTAGCCGACTTGAAGGTTCCGGTAGCTCAGAGAAGGCCGTAATAAGACCACCTAGTATTAGCAAGAATGTAATTATGCCATGGCCAGACGTAAACAGCCATTCATTATACCAAAGGAAATTTGTCGAAGAACAAAATAAAGACCCTGAGATTCTTCAGCTCTACAAGAGGGCTCAACCACAGTAAGAAGCAAACAAAGTGGCCGAATGCTATTACCATCAAGACGGCATTTTAATGAGAAAGTGGAGGACCCCTGATGCTACCCCAGAGGAGGAATGGAGAGTGGTATACCAAGTGGTGGTGCCTAAAGTCTATAGGCAAAACATTATTGGTCTTGCCCATGACACCCCCTTGGCTGGACACTTAGGTTTAAGGAAGACTTGCCTTAAGATCTTACAGCATTTCTACTGGCCAAAACTAAAAAGTGATGTCGCAGAATACTGCAAATCATGTCATATATGCCAGGTGGTGGGTAAGCCAAACCAGAAAATACCACCAGCACCACTTCTGCCTATTCCAGCCTTTGAAGAACCTTTCAGCAGAGTACTAATTGATTGCGTTGGACCTTTACCGAAGACCAAGACCCGAAATGCTTATTTATTGACAATCATGTGTACCTCCACTCGTTTTCCTGAGGCTATTCCGTTAAGGAATATCAAGACACCTACTATTGTCAAAGCTCTGATCAAATATTTCACGCTAGTAGGATTTCAAAAGTCTATACAGTCCGACCAGGGTTCAAATTTCATGTCAGGTTTATTTCAGCAAGTCGTGTACCAGTTAAGGATTGCTCAGTATAGGTCAAGTGCTTATCATCCAGAATCTCAAGGTGCCTTAGAACGTTTTCGTCAAACATTGAAGAAAATGATTAGAACTTTTTGACTTCAATTTGACAGGGACTGGGATAATGGTGTTCACTTTTTACTTTTTGCGGTCCGAGAGGCTGTTCAAGAATCCCTTGGTTTTAGTCCCTTTGAGTTGGTATTTGGTCACACTGTAAGGGGACTTTTAAAATTGATTAAGGAAAAATGGCTTACTGAACACACTGACTTGAATCTTCTAGACTATGTATCTAGATTTAAAGACTGACTTGAATCTTCTAGACTATGTATCTAGATTTAAAGACTGACTTGAATCTTCTAGATTATGTATCTAGATTTAAAGAAAAAATGTATACTGCTTGTTAAATTGCTCAGAACAATTTGAAAACTGTTCAGAATAAGATGAAAATATGGTATGAAAAAGATGCCAGGGACAGAGTTTTTGAGCCAGGTGATAAGGTACTTGTATTTTTGCCAGTCCCTGGACATCCATTACAAGCTAAATATTGTGGTCCTTATACCATAGAGAGTAAAATCAATGATTTGAATTATATTGTAAAACACCAGGTCGGCGTAAACAAAATAGAGTGTGTCACATAAATATGTTAAAACCATATTTTGAGCGTACTACTGAAGGTGAGAGTAAACCAGTTGCCACTTTAGCCATGGTTAAATTGGAGAACAATCATGACAAGCCAGATGTATTTCAACCACCTTTTAGTTCTAAAACTATGGAAGAGACAGTTATATTGAAAAATTCAGAAATTTTGTCAAATTTAGACTCAAAACTTGCACATCTGACTTTTGATCGAAGAAAAAATAAAAACTTTGGTATTTTCTTTTAAAAATCTTTTTCCAGATGTGCCAAACAAAACCACTGCTGTTTATCATGATGTCGATGTAGGTGATACTTCTCCAATTAAGCAACATCCTTACCGGCTCAATCCACTCTACAATTATCTAGAACTTTCTGTTACAAGTATTTAAAATGCAGACCCTGAAGTTAGACACGGATATAGACATAGACTTAGACATCGATTGACATTAACATTCTCAGCAGTTGGATTGACACTTTTATTTACTAACAACATCATACTAAATTGTGACCTATTGGACGTAATATTCTGTGGATTCCCGTGAAGATTTCCGGATGAAGAAAAGATAAAAGATTGGACTCATATTTTGACAGTTAAGTTGACATTTCTTTTTGTGTAATACTACTTGTAAACTAGTGTATACTAAATCTTGTTAAATTTTATTATTGATTTGTGTCTTTTGTTGGCTACAATTAAAAGTCGTTTTTCTGGCGTAACACAGCTTGTTGTCCATTTTTCTATTCTGTTCCTATGTATATTATAGTCTGTAAACCCAATATAGACGCACATACACCTAGTGATAACTACATAAGTGATCGTCAGGTATAGACATGAAAATATTTACACCACATGGAATAAACAACAATCAAGGAAATCAAATGTAGAAAAAGCTCTCTGTTGCTGCACTTCAAAATAATTTTAGAATATCACATGACTCATCAATAATGCAGTATTTCAATAAATATGTATAATCGTATTAACATAAAGATTATGTATAAATATAATAATCATGCAAATTTACCTCAAATAGTTTTTGTATTGCTCTTTGTATTTGGTTATCTTTTTGCAAAATCCAATCTCGTGCCTCAAAAACATCGATTGGTGTCTTATCAAGCTGAAATGAATTCCCAACATCATTATTTGTTTAATGTTCCTATGGTATATATCTATGTATTTATTACACACCTATTGCTATATACTGAGAAAAGAACATTCAAGTATTATGTTGTAAACTAAATTACACTGTAGGTATCAGCAAGTCGTTTAACAAATAGGACTATGAAAACAAATCAAACCCACATAAGATGGGATATCAATCAAAGATTTCAAAATACTAACAAATGGTAAAATGAAGTGAGTGTCAAAGAACTGACAAAACTGGTAAGATACACACATAATTTATTCATTGACAACGTGTATAATATAGTTTTAAAGGACAGATAAAAGAGGGACGAAAGATACCAGAGGGACAGTCAAACTCATAGATTGGATAAACTACATGTATACCTGTGTACACGACACTGGCTTAAACACAACATGAACACAATGAAAATATGGTAAAAATTAGAAAAAAAACTTTGACAAATTATTGACATCTTGTATCCGTTCCCTGGCAGTGACCTATACGTGTCCTCTCAGACGCATATAATCAAGTCATTGAACACAATGAATTGCAAAGAAATGGTTACTGTCAACAGACAAACACTTTCCGAACGTTTGGACTTTTCTATATTCCAACATTCATGCAGCTCTTGAATATGGATCATACACCTGAAAGTTAGTACGCTATTACAGGGCTATCGTGTTCCATTTTCGTTCCATTTTCTAAATGAAGGCATTTTGGTAATATGATTGCATTTTCAGACAATTTATAAAATGCCTAACCTTGACAGGCATTATATAAAATGACTTACAAACCTACCCATTTTTAAATTGACTGACATTTTGTGTCCAAATTAATCACACTTACTGTTCAGTTTCAGGTTATTGTAAAAAATGAAACCATTTATAGATATATAATAAAGACAGAAAACACAATATCGTGTAACGAAAAAAAAAAAAAAATAATGGTTTAGTAATATTAAGTTTACTTTTCAAATACCAGCTGGGAAAGTATGTATGTCTATAATTAGATAATTTCAAAGTGAAAATATGTTAAGTTTGTACTCAATTTGTATTTCAGATAGTAATTTGATTATCTTCTATTCATGATGGCAGAAGGGTAAATCATTCTTACAATAGAACAAAATTTACAGACACATTTAAAAATGATATGAATTCAAAAAGTGTCTAATATGTAACAGATGAAAGAAGGATGTTTCTTGATTGACTGACTGTAGTTTGTTTCCTTTACTAGCAAATATGTAATACAAATTTAAGACAAGAATACATAGATATTATATGAAATATGTACTTTCTGCAATAGATTAACCCCGATAAGGGACAATAATTTCGATGGCCACTTGAAATGAAGGAATGTTGGATAATTGCATACATGTTGCCTTCCAACAGGCCACCTACGAAACGGTCAAAGAGTTCTTAACATGCAGAAATTGTGGCATTGTCCCTAAACAAGGCATCATATTTAATTTTCCCCATTCTAAAAATTTGAGAATTAAGACATCCTACTTATTCCCCTCTATATCATGGGTTTCACCATACAATATTGTGTTTGGTTGTGATGTGACTTCCTCTAATAAGCCATGGCGGGATGCAAAAATACCGAGGCAAGTAAAAAATCATACAACCAAAAGAAACATAATAACACGAAGACAAAAAACGGGGAACAAATTGAAGTGTCATTAACTGGAGCATGATAAAACAATTACAAATTGAAGAGTTGGACAAGGAATCAAGTGGAAATCTTAATGTTGGTCAGTGTTGCAAATCTGTTATTCATATTGATGACAAATATAAAAAATTAAAATAAATAAAACATTGTACATTATGCGTTAATCCTACAGAAGGTTATGGAAGGGGTGTCCTGAAATATGTATTCTTTTATTTTTTAGGATTTTGTTTTCTATTATTTATTTGTTATCCATCATTCTGGCCGATTTTTATTTTTTTGTCCGAATATTATCTATTCTGTTAACCCCTTCCAGACCTCCATAAAGTTAACTTTCATTTTATGTTTTGACATTTGAAATCTATGTTTATTGTGACAATCTGGAGTGCTAATAGACTACTAGTTTTGGCGTACTGACAAAGGAAACTTTTTGGCGTCCTTCAGCAACTAGACATGGTTTGCAGTTCAATGACGTTGGACACGTTTGAGGAGATGAACACGTTTTGGAGTGTTATGTATTTGCAAAAATAAAAACAAATGTGGAACAGAACCTGCTATCCAAACATTTTATGAAATCAAATAATTGTCTAGTTCAATGCTTGCGGGAAATTTAAATGATGAAGTTAGCTCACGTTTTTCGTAACATTTTTAACATTTAACATTTCCATTCATTAAAATAATTACAGGCAATTTGCAAAATGCCTTTTAATTTTTCCAGGTATTTTCTAAAATGCCTGAAAAAAAGTCAGCATATACAATGCCTGAATCTTACACTATTTAAGAAAATGCCTGGAACTTAAATACTGATTGCTTGTTCCTCGCGTGCTTAACTTTCATTTATTTAATTTGTATATTTGCTGCTATGAAATTATTATTGAAACGATTGTGCATTGAAGGTTGGCTGGTTGCAGGTTTTATGGATACAATCACGATGTTGACCGCAAATGATTATCTTTTTTAACATGACCCGGAGAAGTGTTCCACTTGTCACAGCCCCAATCACATCCTTTTTTATCGGGAAATTAAGTTTTACAAAATCTGTCTTTTATAATATTGACTGCAATTACAAAATGTCAGAAAGCGAAAATAAAGAACTAATAAATATTGACTGTCTTTAAGACTATTTTTTACAAAATGGCTTGTACTTTTCATAGCATGCACAATATGCTATAAGATGTTGTTATTATTATTGCTTAAATGAGCATAGCCTAGCAATAACATAATCTACGGGGTAAATATATCACAAATGTTATCAAAGTCGTATCTTTGTAAAAAAAAAATGTTTCTAATGAACACAAAAGATTAGAACTGTTTCTTATTTCACCTTTTTTTGCAATTTCGTTAATAGAACACCGCGTAAGATGATATATGGAACTCACGAAAGTTGAACATCTTTCGACAGCAAAGGTGGCATGTGTGATATGCTTAGTTTTCTACCTAAAATAATTCCTTTGTACGATGGTTTGTCGATTCTTGATACTTACTGGCCTCTCACAAATACTTTCGATTGCAATTAAAGATGTATGGTCATTTTTGCCTGTACTAATTTCACTCACAGTGTATCAATGTTTTTACAGCCCGCTTTAATAGAAAAATTTAATTGCTTACCCGTTTAACTTTAACGGTACTAATTTTGCTGCATCAGATGGGCATTTTGACAATAAACGTTTCTTCAGTGTTTCTCGAGGTGAACATATTTTAAAACCAAATCCTATTAAAAAATTTGAAGAGCTAATAAACCAAAAAGTGACAAAAAGTAAGGCCAATGCCGGACAAGGAATCAGAGCTTTGCACGAGGAAGATATATTCCTTAATTTAGATATGTATGAACAGTTTTACATTTTTCAATCAAAGTAAATGCTATTCATGTAAATCCTGAAGGGAGGTGTTACACCATTGGAAAATATACATATTTTTGTGAATTTTTACATCAAAGAACCTCCCTAACTGAATCGAATTGATTTGATTCCAATATATTGAAGGACAATATATAGCATTACTTTCAACGTCAGTTTTTGTTTGTTTTTAATCTTATTCTTGCCAAAATCTGTCAGAATTGTAGTTTTGAGGTGGATTCAGGCGTTTATATTATGTACATATGCATAGATGTAAGCAATACTATTGTTAATACATCAAAGTGACTTATAAAGACGTGATATTTTGATTTTTATAAAGCAAAAAGACTGTTTAACAATGTCCCTGATGTGAACAATAATGTTGGGTGTAAGTTATGATTTATTTTCATTGGCTGGACATCTTTTCATGAAAAAAGCTCCAGTTACATTACATAGTTTCCTGTTTCATGTGTTATTCATTTTTCAAATTATCTGTCATCCTGTTTGTAGCTGCACTGAGTTGGTATTAATATACGAAATAGAGTCAAGGTAAGGAAATGTGGAGGTTTGTGCATAAGTTAAAAGGGTTAAATCACACACAGTGTGTGCATACACATGAATCAAAACAGGCTTTCTGGACCATATGTTGTACGTTGTTGTTGTAGTTATGGCACCCTCAACGGAGTTGGGGTGACATATTGTTATTCTACGTTTCTTTTTTTTCTTTTTTTATTATTATTTTTCTTCCACTATTTTTGTCCGGAGCAGTTCTCGGAACAGAATGGACCAAAGTTGATGGAACTATGGTATAATGTTGACCATCATGAGAAGTTGTCCCTCTGACTTTGGAATGGTCAAGATGGCCACCGTTACCATGGAAACAGCAAAAATGCGAAAAAAATCAAAGTGTTTCAAAGTGGTTGAAACTTCACAGGAATGGTAACTGGCATGTGCTGATTTACAGTTTGACTTCAGAATTTTTAAAATGGTCGCTGTTACCATGGAAACTGCAAAAATGTCAAAAAATTTCAAAAAGCTCCAAAATTTATGAAACTTTGTAATAATGTTAATTGCCACGTATAGATGCTCTCTTTGATGTTGGAATCTTCAAAATGGCTGCAGTTTCCATGGCAATGGGGGACGAGGGTGCCATCCGTTCTTGCTAGCAATTACAAATTTAGTTATTTGTGCGTTTCTTTTAGAGGGTTGTTGGTAGTTGATATAGTTTGTTGTGCTAGTGAGTGTCAATGTCAATTCACATGATTGTTTTTATGTATCATTTAAGATTGTAAACACATAGAAAACTAATAAATTCACAGACATACATGCGATCAAATATCATTCCTTATATGCATAGTTAACAACAGTACTACGTAGTTAAGTAATATGTCGGGACTCGTAACCTACATCTTTTGTTGGTAAGTGAAAAATCGTAAAATGGAATTATCTGAATTATCTTCTTTGAAAAATAAATGAAATGAATGTAATTCATTATTGAAGTAAGACTAATTCTTTTTTGTACAATCTGATATCGACCACCAGATTTTGTTAAAAGGTTATGTTTAGGACAATGAGGATGTGAGTATGTAAGTCTAAATAAAATTGAAAATTTGTCATGCTCATTCATCGATTCATTCACTATTGGTAATAAACATTGAAAAGCTGGTGCGTCTGTATAATATTATGTTTTTTTGATTCAGTGTTGCTTTGTTGATTGGTCAAAAGCAAGAGATATCGTCATCATTGTCTACGAATTATGTGTTGAGTGTATTGCTAGAATGGGTTGATATCTCCACCATTGGGTATATAATATTGTAGAACAGATTTATCTATATGATATAGTGCTGACTTTGTATTACGCCAATGTATGGTAAGAAAATATTTACATTAATATGTGCATTCTCTATATGATTTGACACTATTTACAATATGTTTTTAACCATCTATTGTCATAATAAAAAAAAATTACCAAAGTTCTACAGCGATAAAACTAATGACACATTCAATTATAGATAGCTGTCAGCAGTTACATTGAAATAAATAATATATGAGTCGCACAATAATGATATGTCATTGTTTTTTTTTCTTAATGAATTAAAAATGTAAATAAAATACATTTCTCAGATTTCAAAATTTACAGCTTCACATATTACTGCATTCATTCAAGAGTATTAAATCCTATTACTTGAAAGTTTTATGTTACAGAATATGAATCATTACAGCATTATATATATATATAGCCTAGTTGGTTGACTGGTTTAGGGCGCTGAACACAGTGCAAGCGGTATTGCTACGATGTCGCAGAAAGAGGGGTTCGAATCCTTCTGAAGGAAGAACAAAACTTTGCCTATACAAATTTGCAGATCTAACATTGATGGGCTGAATTTGAGACGAAGTATATATAAACGATAGTGTAAATCCTGTATAATCACAGGTTATACGATAGAGAATGTATGTTGTAAAGTTATCACATATTTAGATGTATAAAAAGTAAAATAACAAAAATACCGAACTCCGAGGAAAATTCTAAACGAAAAGTTCCTAAGCAAATGGCAAAATCAAAAGCTCAAACACATCAAACGAATGGATAACAACTGTCATATTCCTGACTTAGTACCGGCATTTTCTTATGTAGTAAATGGTGGATTAAACCTAGTTTTATAGCTAGCTATCAATCACTCTAGTTTTGGTAGGGCTAGTGTTGCTCAGGCTGTACTTTTCTATGTTTTGTTTTGTATACTGTTGTTGGTCTTTCGGTCTTTTGCCATGTCGTTGTCAGATTTTTAAGTTAAAATTGTTCAAATATCATAAACGTATTTGGCTCATCTTTCCAGATTTTTTTATTCGCAATGATCTTCCACATAAGAAAAAGTCTTTACTAAGTCAGGAATATGACAGCTGTTTACCATTCGTTTGGTGTGTTTGAGCTTTTATGATTTTGCCATTTGTTAAGGGACTTTCTTTTTGCATTTTCCCTGGAGTTCGGTATTTTCGTTAATTTACTGTTTTCTTCAACTTTGTGCTTGATATAGCCTTCGATCTTTTGCCATTCGAGCCCCAATTACGACTACCTAAGCACGCGGAATAATTGAGAAAGAGCATACATTTGATGAACTTTGAGTCAGAAAAACTAGTCTGAGTAGGATGACAAGTGTTTTTGGGACTGGTATCTTGGGAACTAGTATCGATCTAGTGCAAAATGTACAAAGCAGGGTTCATATTCATATCAAATTGGCATGTCCCTGTCATGTATATGAATTCAATTTACAACAAAATTGCTTTGTTTCATAAAAAAGAATGGCCAACGTACATACAAGTATCTTGTCTAAGGATGGGATAAATCCTACTTTGTAAAAAATCACTCTGATTCTAACAAAAATTCTCTGAAACTGACATTATCAAGATGCTTGATTTCTTGATTGACAACATATTTGTTACGATTGGAGGGCGTGTTTTTTTAACAAACTATCGGCATTTAAATGGGAACCAACTGTGCCCCTCTTCTTGCCGACTTTTACCTTTATTCTTATGAGGCTGACTTCATACAGGAATTTCTTAGTAAGAAAGAAAAGAAGTTAGCAGTATCCTTTAACTTTACTTTCCGCTATAAAGATGATGTACTCTCACTAAATATTTCAAAATTTGATGACAATGTTGAACGCATCTATCCCATCGAACTAAAGATAAAGGATACAGCAGATACAGTTAAGTCTGCCTCATATCTTGACTTACATCTAGAAATTAACAATGAGGGTCGGTTGAAAACAAAACTTTACGACAAAAAAGATGATTTCAGCTTCCCAATCGTGAACTTTCCATTCCTATGTAACAACATTCCAGCAGCGCCTGCATACGGAGTATATATCTCCCAATTGACACGATATTCCCGGGCTTGTATTTCCTATCATGATTTCCTTGATAGAGGGTTGCTGCTCACAAGGAATCTATTAAATCAAGAGTTCCAAATGGTGAAGTTGAAATCATCCCTTCGTAAATTTTACGGACGCCATCACGAGTTGGTTGACCTTTATGGAATATCCGTTTCACAGATGATATATAGCGGATATTTTCCCAATGTCGTTACTACAATCCCGTTACATTCTCTCGAATGTGACCTACCGAATTAGACTATTTACATGGTTTGTACTAACATGAGCAACACAATGGATGCCACATGTGGAGAAGGATCTGCTTACCCTTCCGGAGCACCTGAGATCACTCCCAGTTTTTGGTGGGGTTCATGTTGCTTAGTCTTTAGTTTTATCTGTTGTGTTTGTTTTGTGTACTATTGTTTGTTTGCTTGTCTTTTTTCTTTTTTAGCCATGACGTTGTCATGGTTATTTTCAATTCATGAGTTTGAATGTCCCTCTGGTATCTTTCTCCCCTCTTTTACAAGAGTTTAACAGCTTTCAATGACCATCATTTTTTGATTGTAAGAGTAACAAGCATAATTCAACATGAACAGAAATTTATGAAATAAGATAGTCGTTTTTGAAACATGCAGTTTATAATTATTATAACCGTTTCACTCCATGTATTCCTTCTTTCGTCAATATACTTTTTAGCAGCTGAATAACATAAATGACACCTGTTTCATTGCTCTAGATGGAAAGTTTAGATAAATCTCTGTTCAATTATACTTAACGCCAAATGCTTTGAAAAGCAAAATCCTCATACGAATTTTTAAGAACTGAGGGAACCAAAAGGAACAAACGTAACGTCAATCCCACAAACGAATCAGCGCTATTCAAAGGCAAATAAAGATATGATTCATTGATTGATTACTTGTATTTAATGCCACTTCAACACATTTGGCTATATTGTGGTGTTTTATTCACACATTGTTGTCAATATAATGGATTTTTATAATTGAGAGGTTTAGCTAGCTATGCAACCAGGTTTAATCCACCATTTACTACATAAGGAAATGCCTGCACCAAGTCAGGAATAGGACAGCTATGTTTCATTCGTTTGGTGTATTTGAGCTTTTGATTTTGCCATTTGATAAGGGACTTTCCGTTTTGATTTGTCCTTGGAGTTTGGTATTTTTGTTATTTTACGTTTTAACATTGAATTATATTTCGTTCCTTCAAATACCGTATTTCCAATCTGAGTGTAAATAAACTCGTCACTTATACCATAGTCCAGCCGATTCGTCATATTTTTAGAAGAATTGTTGGTTTGTTGATAAAAGCATGAAACTTTGCACAATTGTAGATCTACGTATGGTAGTCAATATAAGCTATGGACCCACTCTGAAAAATCCAATATACCGGCCAATCAGTAAAATTTTCACGACAATGTATGAATTAAAGCAAATAATATTGAAATCAAATCCTTTTAAAGCTTATAAAACGTAAACTTACGTTTCTAGTAAGTCATGGCGGTATATTAGACTTTAAAACTTTTTTTAAACGGCGGAAAAGTTGAAAATGGCCGCCAAAGAGTGAAAATGAACTAAACTAACACAAGGCTCTGTTGATATTCATTTAAAGATTGCTGCCAATCAGTAAAATTTTCACGACAATGTATGAATTAAAGCAAATAATATTGAAATCAAATCTTTTTTAAGCTTATAAAAAATGTAAACTTACGTTTCTAGTAAGTCATGGCGGTATATTAGACTTTAAAACTTTTTTTAAATGGCGGAAAAGTTGAAAATGGCCCCCAAAGAGTGAAAATGAACCAAACTAACACAAGGCTCTGTTGATATTCATTTCGATTATCGAAATGCACTTTGCAGTTCATACGATATTCCAGGGATTGTGTTTCCATGATACATCGATACTGCTTGCAAGAATATTTAATCAAAGATCCCATAAGTGGAAACATTCGAGCGTTTTAGGACGCCTTTAGGATTTGTTTGACTGTGTACCATCTGAGTCACAAATAAAAATGATAATTTATATGTTCCACTTGTCCTTGCCACAATCTTTTATTTTATCTCGACTGTAGATCAAGATGATCAATAAAAACGACTCATCACCGATTTTCTACTTGCAATGAGTAGCACCACTCGTGGTAACAGTTGTCAAGAAACTACAAACCTGCGTTGACCCCTAGTTTAGATGATAAAGGACTCGTGTTGTTTATACTGTAAATTTTGAGTTATTTGTTCTTTATTTTCCAATGTCTGTGTTGTCAACCAGTGAAAGTCGTGTTCATTCATCGTACAGGCATGAAAAACCTTATTTCATTTCAAACAAACATATTTGGCTAAATTTTAGATGCTTTACATATATCAACATGTTTTAAATTTGGTGATACTGCATATAAATCATCAAGCTATTTAAACAATTGCATATAGGTAGCTTGCATCTTCCTCTATTTTATGAGGGGTTGGTGTTGCTAAATTTTGAGATTTTTGTGAAGAGATGTCTTGACTGATGTTAGTCCTTTAAGGTTTTCTGTATCCATGCTATTGTCTGGCTTTGTTTTTTTTTTTATGTTTGTGAGTACCATAGTGTCTTCTTCATCTTTTTTATCATCTTAACAACATATTTTCACAGCAGTTTTCAAAATGATTATTAAGAACAGCCCATGTAGTTTTTGCACAACTGCTCTCAACATTTTAAACAGCACTGTACATAACATCATTGTCCTCGCATTTTTATCTACCGTTTTAATATCTTTCAACCACATTTTATAAGCTCATTCCAAAAAATGCTGGTACATTTGTGATAAATGTACAGTATGGTTTGTGCCGTCCGCATTCACTCGAAGTGGCACTCCGAATAGAAGGCCGACACATTCCCCAACCTAAAGCTTTCATATGCTTAAATGGTTGATTGAAACTTGTTAATTACTATAGCCATTCCTGGACAAGACACCATATGTATGTGCTGTATTTGTGCCATAGTAACGGCAAATCCGATTGCCCAACCTTTTCCTTTTACAAGTGTGCAATTCTACTTATGGTTTGATCCACATTTACCATACTCAAATTACGTTTGCAACACTTGAACTGACTGTATAGTTTAATCGCATAATATCGCACACGGGTACTAGGAACCATAGTTAGGATGACAAAATGCAAACAGCCACTGAATAAGCAGCATAATGACACCCAGAATGAACATTCTCTTAATCTCACATCAAAATGTACAGTTCAATCTTTAATGTTACAGAACAGTTGTGGTTAAGTGCTCACAATTTCCCTTTCATTACTCCATTATTTGAATGTTACATAGTTCTCACTAGGGTCTCGTTCCTCAGTAAAGATTATGTTAGTATCTTTGTATAAGAATGAGAGGTACACCTACTATAACCTCATGGAAATGTCATGTTCATGATGCATGATAGCCTCTAAAGAGAATCTGCTGTTTATGCATTACTATGTTTCCTTGATTGAACACTTGTTCAATTACTATTTTCTAACCAAACCAATCACGATAAGGTTCTCAACGATGCCAGTGATTCCTATATGAATATCTCAAGTAAAACTACTCTATGTTGACTAACATATGTTTGCCCAGTGTCACTGTTCCGAATTGGCAACAGCAAAAAGAATACCTGATTGATCACAGGATATAATTGATACATGTCTCGGAAAACAATTAACACACTGCTGAACTGTATTCATGGAATGTCGAATCGTAGTGACAGATAAGATCTCTGACTGAAACATTTTTCATTGCGGATTGATATATAAAGCCGTATGACAATTTGTCTTGGCTCTACATGCGTGGAATGATGTCCAAACATACTTAATGTTTTCATTATCATCGCCTTCAAGCCATCTGTGTTATCATTTTTGTTAATTTGTGTATACTATGTAAGGATAGGGTTGCACAATTGACTAATTATACTAGGTTGGGCATGTTGGTATACATGTATTCCTGGTTAGACAATTGTCGACAGAGTGCATGTCAATAATACGGTTAATACAAGATGTAAGTATGAAACGCATGGTTATATTTGGTTAGTACTATGTTATATCTTATTCTATAATAATAATATTAGTTACTAAGTTATAGCAATAATACGAAGAGTTGTGCTGGCGTGTAATATATTGGAGTAATGTTTATAATAGTATCAGAGAAAATAAGAGAAATGCATATATTTCAAAGCATTAGGTTATGGAGAAAGAGCCAAGTTAGACTAAAAACAATGCAGAAATATTAAAATGTTCGTACAATGTGACGATTCTTTAGCCGTAGTTGACCTCCTGTTGTTGTCAATATTGTCCACGACTGTTGTTGTAAAAGAACAAGGAATCGTGGAAGGATCTACATATTCAATACTGAATGTGTCATTGCTGGAATCTTCTAGTACTGTAGATGAATGGATAATTGGATCATACCCAAACGACCAATGTAAACTGTACATTTTGTCATTTAGTACTCCTTTACTGGTCCTAGCATCCAGTAAACAGGCCATATACATTAATGGATGGTTCTAGCTGAGATGAATATAGTATCAAAGAAGAATAAAACAGAAGTAACTTCGAAATGGATAGCGTCGTATTTGCCTCAATGGAATAATACGACTGCATCTGAATATTTGCCTAAACGACAATCAACTAATGTTTTTGATGACTGTGGAAAGGAGTTTTGTCTACATCTTGTCTTTTTTAACTACCTATATGTACAGCTTGTTCCCGTATCGTTGTCGTACAAGCAGATTGTTGCGGTTGACTGTTTAATTGCAACATCAAAATAATCATTGAACTGAAGAAGCAACTGCCTTCGTAATGGCATGGCAAGCCTCAGATTACTGCTCATTACTATGTCCTGTTCCGCCTGATAAAAAAGAAAACTGTTTTCATTCTAGTTAAATCTAGCTTAAATATTGGAATAACACCTGTATCCATACGTTGTAGACTACATTTCTGTAGGAATGGTACCGTAGTTACGATTTTCTATACTTTCTTCACCAATTTAATGTTTGACTTTAGTATAAAAATGTGGCATACACTTGGTATCAAAGTCACTTGGTTCAACTAAAGGTACACCAAAACAAAACACCTTGTAACCTTATATATGTAATGGATATTTGTTGATTTTGATATCTTATTGCGGCCATATTGTAAAAAGCCGCCATTTTGAAATTTCAACTGGGGTCCATAGGCTATAGATTTTCGAAACACCCCGCCCTACTATCAAATCAAATTTCGCATTGATTTTGACCTTATAAAGGTGATAA
Source organism: Mytilus coruscus (assembly GCA_017311375.1). NCBI lineage: Eukaryota > Metazoa > Mollusca > Bivalvia > Mytilida > Mytilidae > Mytilus > Mytilus coruscus. The sequence continues at coordinate 92,431,339 of CM029598.1, forward strand.
ATGCTGATTTTAATATTTTATGGCGGCCATCTTAGAAAAAGCCGCCATATTGAAATTTCAAATTGGGTCAATAGTTTATACTTTTTGAAACATCCCGCCCTACTATCATGCCGAATGTGGCATTGATTTTGACCTTATAAAGGTGATAAATGTTGATTTTTATATTTTATGGCGGCCATTTTGAAAAACAACCGCCATATTGAAATTTCAAGGTGGGTCCATAGCTTATATTGTTTGAAACACACAGAACTACTACCATGTCATATTTGGTGCTTTTATCATCAAACCCACAATTTTTTCACCGATCTGCCGGACTACCAGGATTACAATTTCATGTGCAAGTCGCGCGTTTAGTCTACAAAAGACTCATCATTGACGCTCGAAGCAAAAAGGTTAAATAACAGACGATTTAAAAATTCTAAATGTCTGCTTCAATGCGCCAATATTCCCCTTCAAGGTTTGAGAATAAAGGAAAACAGTTTGATATTTAATTAGATCGATGTGTGGACATTGAATTTGATGGTTGACTGAAACAATTTAACAAATGATGATATACCTTATTTACTTTATCTGGATCTATATCTCTTCTTTCTAATAACAATTGGACCATTTTCAGGTTTTGATCTTTAACAGCTGTGTGTAAAGGAGTGTCGCCGTTGATCTGAAATTATAAGGTGCAAATCACTTAATATATATAAGTACACAAGCATTTAAATGCGTTTAACAATGATAGACCAAAAAACAAAAAACAAAAAACGATATTTGTATCATAAATATTGCCTGTTTTAGATAATTGATAACTGATACAAAAACAAATGATTAAAGTCAAAGTTAAAAAATAAATTGATATAAAAATCCAACATCTGGATTGTTATCAAACTCAAACATAGCTAGCATTTAGTACTAATGTCATATATACAGTTATATCTACATGTATATTTAGAAAAGTTTTGATAAAAATAACGATAAGTCTAATTTTCTCTAAGAAATGTATGATACAAGCATTTTAACTATACGTATATGAAATATATATATAATTTTTATTATTCACATGAAATATATGGGTATGATTTAATATTTATCAAAGTGAATTTGACATAATTTGACTATAGTATATAATTAATCAGCATATTGTATATACAGGTACGTTTTGAAATAAAATTACTGTTTTTAAGTCCTGCATTGTACTTGTTTTGCCAAGAAAAAGGAAACGAACTTCAAAACTTTAGAATGCACAAAAAAAAATCATTGATGAGATTGTGTTTTGTTTATTTTTGTCTAAGATATTAGTGTTCAAATAAAACAACATACTATCATTCAAAATCGGTAAACTGGAGGGGAGCCATTTATTTGATTTTTGGTAATTAAAACAGTTTATTTTCAACGTTGTTTTTACAATCACGTATGTGTATCTAACATAGCATTCAAAACATTATTGTCGTTCATCCGTTAAAGACATTAGGAATTCCTATTTACAGATATAAAACAGCAAACCAAATACAAAATACCTTTTTACCATTGAAGTATGCTTCGTTCTTTTAAAAGCCCTATTGCCATGCTGAGTGTAAATGAGCAGACGATATTTGTATCTCAGAATTCTAATTGTCTGCTTCATTGGGCCATTTTCCCATTGAAGGTTTAAGAATGAGGGGAACGTGTATAATATTTAATTAGATCAATGTGTGGATATCGATTGTGATGATTGAATGAACCAATTTTACAAAGAATGATTTGCCTTATCTTCTTTATCTGGATCTATATCTCTTCTCTCTAATAACAATTGGACCATGCTGAGGTTTCGACTTCCAACAGCCGTGTGTAAAGGAGTGTCACCGTTGATCTGAAATTATAAGGATAATAAGTTCAAATCGAAACACCAGCATTTAACAGTGTCAAAACGTTAAAATTATCAAAGTCAAAGTCGAGTAATAAATTGATAAAAAATCCAACATCTTGATTGTTATCTAACACGAACATATGTAAGATATATACTAGTCAACAAAATAAACGATACAAGGGAATGCATTTTCCATATATAATGAAATTGGATACAATGTACCAAGGTAAATAATTTCCCTATTGGTCTAATATTTACAGAGTGTTATTTTCTTATCAAAACCATTGATTTAAGGCAAATACGCGAATATTTTTTTATTTCAAAAATCGTATGTTCACCGAAAAATTCAAAAATCGCTATTAGAACTTAAAACTTTAAACGTAAACATGGTCTGCTTAAAATTTTGAATGCCTTTGCAGATATTTGAATACTTAATTCTCATTTTCGAAATTCAGTGCCGACTTTTGTAATCATTTTCAGCAAAATAAATTTGACCCCTATGTTCAATAACACGGCATTTCCTCACTTTTCAATTTAGTAAATTTCTTTTAATCATATGCATTTGCTTTGCAAATGAATGTTTTTCATTTGATAATTAACAGGTTTTCCTGTTTATTATATTTTATGATAAATTGTAGTTCTAACTTGTGTATCGTTACTTTTGTTGACTAGTATATATATATTTTGAATTTACATTGTATCATAGGTCAAATTCATTTGTTCAGTGTATGTTCAATGG
>CM029598.1:92434014-92599456 GCA_017311375.1 Mytilus coruscus
TAGAGCAAGTATGGACACACCTTTCAAGCTTGATACAGCTCTGAATTTTGATATGATTAAATATCTGACACATCATAGGTTTGTGACACATAATGAATGTGGTCTAAGATTTTAAAAAGATGAAAATGGACATTTACCTATTATAAGGTCCAATATCCAAAATCTAAATATATTGTTACATTCAGCATATCAAAGAACCATAAGAATTGTTTGTTTTGGTCCCGTTTTGGCCCCTAATTCCTAAACAGTTATTGTCTGGCAACAAAATATTTACGGACGACGAAGACATCGCCATAACATTATACGGCGGCAAATCTATAACTACAAAAAATTGAATACCACCTTTTCATCCAAAAAAAGAAATTAAATCAAAGGCCCCCTTAATTTCTTCCTGTCCCCTCTTTTTGGGGTTACAAATGACCGGTCCCTTATATGAGTCATTACCCTATCAATGTCCAATTTTTTCCCATTTTTGTGTCTATCTTAAGAAAAGTAACATATAAAGAGAAACTTGAACAGCTTAAATGATCAGCAAGGCAAAATTTACAAAAAATGAACATACTGGAAATTCATGTAATAACTTCTTATAGAAAAAACGCTAACGCTAGGTATAAAGATATTGACAAATATAATGCCTACCCTTGTTAAAATGAGCATAGAGCATGGCATAAAAGAATTATTTCTTAAATTTAATAACTATAACCGTATGTTCATTATTGTAGACCCCGTATGTTTATTATTGTAGACCCATCGATTAAAACTGAACTTTGCAATTCATATTTTGACAATTTTCCAACAATATCAGATGTGATCTTTTTCATCTTAAAACGAGGTACCAACAAACCAAGGTTTATCTCTTTTTAAATCTCAACCATTTTCCAAACGATAGCTACAGATTTACGCCAGGTTTACAGTAATTCCACAGAAGCAGATCGGAATCAGTTATGACGTAGACAGTAATCGTTCTAATCGTAATCATGTACACAGACCATAACGACGATGAAAGCACATCATATAATGACGTTTCGACATCATATAATGAAGTAAACCGAACCACATCATATAAGGTTACAACCACATCATATAATGACACAACCACATCATATAAAGCTGATTGTACATAATATAAGTACATCATATAAGAATATTTGCACATCATATAAGTATATTTGCACATCATATAAATATAGATTCTACCACTGCATCGAGTGTGATACGATATTTATCCACTCGAGACAGTTAAATTTTTGAATTTAAAACGCGAGGCTCGTCGAGCGCTTTAAATATTTAAAATTTAACTGTCGAGAGTGGATAAATATCGTATTACACGAGATTTGGTGGTAGAATCTGTTTCTCTAATGATTTTCAAACAATATGCACGCAAACTTATTCCTTCTTTTCGAATGATCTGCAAAAAGATGTGTTCTTTCTTTGTGACGCCATCAGGCATGGTCGCCTTTTTTCATGCCGTCACAATAGGAAATTCAGAGGAAAGCAAGAAAATTAGACGTCATAATCGGATTTTAACCAATGAAGAACTGAGATCAAACGAACCACAGTTGATTAATTTTTTTTTATACAATGGGTGCAGAAACGATAAATTGACGAAGAATTAGAGAAGTATATTTCCACATCATATAAGGATCTTTGCACATCATAAGTACATTTGCAAATCATATAAGTATATTTGCACATCATATAAGTACATTTGCACATCATATAAGTACATTTGCACATCATATAAGTATATTTGCACATCATATAAGTATATATGCACATCATATAAATATATTTGCACATCATATAAGGATGTTTTGACATCATATAAGATTTGATTTTTGATTTTTGATTTTTGTGTTTTAACGCCACTTTTAAGCACCGCTTTTGGGCTATTTCGTGGCGGTCAGTTTTAATTGGTGGAGGAAGCCGGGTGCCCGGAGAAACCACCGACCTTCGATAGGAAAACTGACAATCCTAGTCAATTAAGATTGAGTCGAGTGCACCCGCACGAGCGGGGTTCGAACTCACAACCTCAGTGTTGACTGGCTAGTGATTACAGTAGTAACTACTTAGACCACTCGGCCACCGAGGCCCCACATCATATAAGAATACTTGCACATAATATAAGGATTTTGCACATCATATAAAGGTGTTTGCACATCATATAATGACAAGTGCACATCATATAAAGGTAAATGCACATCATATAATGAAAATGGTCATAACAAGACAGTTTTGGCGTTCCATAGTTTAGCATCACCACCACAGCAAAGGAACAATGATAGCAAAAAGTTGTTTTATCACCCATACAGTCAAAACTATTCGCCGTACAGTTTATCCGCATTATTCACATGTATCTTTCTTTGAGAACAATAGTTTATTTCGAAATACAGTGTCGTTCAACCTTAAATATGATATAACTTTGTAATACCTCAAATGGATAAATGTATTTTTAACAAGTTTTAACTCGTCACATACTTCTTTGAACAGGTAGCACCAGGTCCGATTCTGACGATTGGAAGAGAGAGAAGGCAAATTAAGGATCATAAACAGCCCTATATAGTAGACCTATAATTAGGAATCAGTTTCACATTTCACTTGTCAGCAAACGTAGAATATAATGAAAACAAGAAGAATTTGACTTAAACTGACATCATATTTGTTTTTTCCACCGCTTCGGGGTACCTATATCCGGTGGTGATATCAATGGCACATATGAATTGAAAAAGAATCTAAAATTGAAGAGTTGCTGATTTAGTAATGTATTTTAAGTACTTACAATGAAACCAGTTCTCCCTTAGTGACAAATTGTTTGTAGAGGTATGGAATCCACAAGAACAGGTATAATTAACATTAATGTCAGATTCTGTTAAATTTTTAATGATTAAGGAAAATTCAAAAGAGCCGAAATTTACATCTTCTTCGTATTTTTTGTTATCTGATGAATACCCGTTGAATACAAGTCCTCTGCGTTCAGGACCACCTGACCACTGACGTACGAGACAATCTTTAGGATTTGTAAATATGTCTTCTAAATGACACGTAAGAACAGTATTTTGTCCGAATATTGCTGGCACAGAAGACATTTTCCAATACACTGAAATCAGAAAGAAACAATTATAATCATAATGATTACCATAAGTAATGGAAATTCGTAATTCTTATTTTTGGATAAAAAAGAACGTGTCTTATTTTGTTAATATCTTAAAAGGGTTACCCAGAGATGGAATTATAATGTCATGTTCAACCATGATTTGTGTCAAACAAACTTGACAAAGTAAAAGACAAATCTAAAAGACATCCATATACACAAATAAATCTTTATGCAAAAGATGAAGTCATATTTATATGTGATCAAGTCATTGATTTTTTTTTAAACTTTGGTAATTTTACTTCAATATAAATGATCATTAGCCCCTCAACTCTGAGGATGTGAGTTCAAATCCCGCACGTGGCAGGTGCGCTCGACTCTAATCTTAATCGACTAACTATTGTCAGTTTTTCTACCGAAGGTTGGTGGTTCTATCCGGGTCCCTTCACCAATAATGCTGAAAGTGGCGTAAAACACCAATCAATCAATCAATTAATCAATCAATTAATCAATCAATCAATCAATTAATCAATCAATCAATAAATCAATCAAAAATTCATGTTGAACGCATCTATTCTATCGAACCTGAAATAAATGTTACAAAAAATACAGTTGAGATGTTTTGGAAAGCTGCTTAAACTTTTGACACGTATCCCATTAATATAAAAAAGTGGAGATTCAACATAAATTAAAACAATTTGAATGTGAAGAAAAAAAGGAAATGGAACCAAAATGGTAATATCGAGAAAAAAGCAAGTACGAAAACAATTCAATTCGAATAATTGAATGGATAACAATTGAAACGATTATTAAGGGAAAAAATAAAGCCCTTTGTTCAGAGAAAAATTAAGGGTCTTTTCATTTACACATGCATACTTATTGACCATTCAAGTTGAAAAGAACTTGAATAATGAAATGAAAATAACTTTTGTTTTATAAAATGATAGAGTAAAATAGTAACTAATGGTTAAGCAAGTGAAGGCAATAATCAATTACTCCCGAGTAAATACAGAAAAAAAGCTAACTGGTCATTAAAAAAAAATTTCTATATATTTTTACGGAAAACGAGAGATATGTTTTACTTCCGGTAGAGAAAAACGAAGTCCAATGTCTTATGATAAACTACATTACACTGATTCCAAAAATGTATTGCTTTTATGTACTTTTGTTTGAAATAAGGCTGATTGCTTGCTTATTCCAGTTTACACAATTTGACTTCAAATGTCGTATGATTGGCTATTCTATGCTGATTTAAAATATATATTGTTTTCGGTTACTTTTGAATGAAATAAGTACAAATATGGCTACCTTCGATTTACTGCAGGTCACTTCTGATTGACCTTTAACAAGGTCGTATGTCTGTTAACCTAACGCAGATGACCATTGCTTTATCGTATATAGATCATTCATAGATTTAAATATAAAAAGGCAACGACCACTAGATAATTGTCAGCGGAATTGTTTAAATTCAATGTATAAAATCTTCGCCTGAATGTCCCAAACATTTTGATCTATTTGTAGAAAAATCTAAGAGTAGTACCCACTTGTATGAACGTTGTGTCAAGTCGTTGAAAAGATCCTTATTCTGATAACACTTTTATGAATAATCCGACATACCTTTACTAGCGAACACAAAAGGGGACCACTTTTATAATTATGCAGATCAGTCTGTCGCGGTTTTGACCAAAAGTAATAACACGGAAAAGCAGTATACCGGGAGAAAATCCTATATGGAAATCTGTTTGTTTGAATAGGTTGAGGTTTAGATAGCTATAAAACCAGGTTTAATCCCCCATTTTCTACATAAGAAAATGCCTGTACCAAGTCAGGAATATGACAGTTGTTATCCATTCATTTGATGTGTTTGAGCTTTCGATTTTTCCATTTGTTTAGTGACTTTCCGTTTAGAATATTCCTCGGAGCTTGGTACTTTTGTTTTGTTACTTTTTTCCAAAAGCGAAACAAATGTGAGATTTCAAATACCAAAAATCTAATTGAAATCTTACGAAATAAAAGAAACAAAAGTGGCGGAAAAAAAAAAAAAAAAAAAAATTAAAACACAACCAGATACCGTGCAATCTGTTCGTTTTTCCATTTTTTAGTCTAATACAATATTATCGATATGCTGCCATAACTATCCCTTTAAATTTTGATGCACTATCTATGAAAACTTTACAACCTTTCTACGACAACAATTTTACGTCAGTCTATATATTTTAAGATCTGATGTATACAGTTTTAAATGATTGTATCTCTGGGAGTATCATTGCTACATTTATAATTGTGTTCGGTATTCAGATGCATTTTAAAATGTATTTAAATTTGCAAATTTTATGCAAATCATTATTCCACCCAATTACGTATACCACGCATTAAATCTATGAAGCTGACCAAAATTTTTAGTTTTAAATTAAATACAAGTACCAGTGTATATAAAGTGCGAATCCAGTTAGTTCATTTTCACTTTTGTATGCGAGTATGTCTATTGTAGAATAAGGGATGATGGGAAAAACTGCGTTTGTTTACTTTTTGAAAATACACAATAATTGATTTGAATGTATGTTTTAACACAATTTCATTAGAATATAACTTTTTAATGTTTAATAACAGGATTTAAGTCCAAAAAAGTGTAATTAAAGCAGCAAAATCCATATTATTGATTACTGAATGCGATTCATTTTAACTATAGATGCGATGAATTATCACTGTAAGTGCAATCATTTCTGATGTGGAATTTTTGGAGGTGCGATGAATTTTCATTGTTGTTTTTTTGTATGTATTCGACATGCAACAACTGAAAATAGTTTTTAAATGACTTTAATATTGATGATATTTACAATTTGAAATGCAAGCTAGTCGTAGATGCTTACTTGACTAAACACGGGTATAACCACGTTCAATATTTCCTTGTATTCTTACAACTGCGTATTTGCTTATTTGCAACACCAACATATAAGAAATTCAAACATAAATTAAGGTGACTCGACTGTTGCTCGAACTTTCTTTACTGTATTAGATGTATACACAATTGCACGATAAATATCAATGATCCAGTCATCAAAGCGTCAATTGTTTGTACAAGATGAAAACGTTTCCACTCATTTAATCGTGAAATGAAGATCGTTTTGTGAATGCTCTTTGTTATCTAAAATGCATCCATTTAGATTTAGATTTAGACCGAAACAGAAACGTTGCTTTTACGGTGACGTGGATTGGCTTAACTTTCCAAGATATATGTATTAAATGATGGCGTGTCATAGGAAAGGATAATTTTTACCTACATATAGATCTGGATCTGGACAAATTATTAGAGAAAATAGAATTGACTATATTAGCAATAAATGCCATTTTTAAGGAATTTATTGATATATTACCTCAGACTTTCATTCACTAAGTATGCATATATAATCAATCCTTCTGACTTCATAAATTTTGTTAGAGAGTCGGCTGAATTAAGACTTTATATAATGAAAATTAATTAATTTCCTTCTGTGAAAATGCATCGCATGTACAATAGAAATGAATCGCGCCACAGTGAAAATGAAAGTCTAGTATCATTATTCGACAGTAAACATGAATCGCATAACGAAAACAGCATAGTGGAATTTGATTCAATATCAAGAAGCTGAATAATAAAACCTGTTTTAATTTATATTATGTTAGAAGGTACATTTTTCTACAAATGAAACTTAACTACTACTTTGAAATCTCTTGCAGGCTCTGTTCGTGAACTATTCTGAATATTTATCTATTTGTGTATCAATTTTGCACCTGGATGGCTGTAGACGCGGTGAAAACCCGTCCGCATCTCATACCTATATCATGAATTTAAAAAAACAGTACACATCATATATTATCTGTTATTTTATTAAAAAATCATGAATTTGTTGTCTATTTAGTTATCATTCTACATCAGAAATTCATCACGGATACAGCGAAAATGACATTTCAGGATTCGCACATTACATACACTGAGTACCAAAGAAAAGAATTATGCATCCTCGTTCATAGCGCAAATGAAGGTTAACGGCCGTAACTGATATATAGTTTCAATTTATAGTTTGAAGACTTTTAGTTCGTATTTGAATTTTACAGATGAACTTGTTCTTCTTTATATGGCACACTGTTTCAAATCAACTTATGAAAAAATCATACTAGTAGTTTATAAAGTTTATACAGATAAACACGAACTCTTTCTTATCTTATGATGTACTGAATTCTTTTCGTTTTTGTATGCTATCAAATGTATGTCCTCCTCTTGTTACTATCTGATGTCAGTAGATATTATTTCATGGAATACTAATAATTAGATTTACCCCTGGATGTAGACTAACGATAACTGAAATGTCGTTCATACCTTCCACTGAAAGAATTTGGAATTAATAATTAAAACACAACTACAGGAAAAGTACGAATTATCTTATAATTTAAACGAAGTATGAAGGGTATCTTAGTCATACCTCAAAAATAACATGGAGAATGGTCCAGAAAAGTTAACGTATTGCATACAGGACTAAGGCACCAAATACAATTCCCCAAATGTTGACCTATATACAATGCACGTAGTAAATGATCCTAAATGTTTCTATGATTCTCCTTTTGCCTTCCATTACTTTCTAAAATTACGATTTAATAACAACCCAATTTCGGCATCGAAGGTCATCGTTAACCATCATAAATCTACTTTATTCCAAAATACATTTAGCATGTTTACGTCCAATATAATGTTGGTCCATTTTGTTTATTTTTTAGAACAAATACTCAAAATTTGTCACAATCTATCAAAAATGCAGTTTCGAGTAATTTGTAGACGATATTATGTATTTAATAGTGCAAAATACGCATTAATGTTCTACATTTTCAAAATATAAACACTATTATTATTAATTGTTATACAGATTCAAGGACTTTAAATAGTGTGAAATAAGTTCAAGGCAAATTTGACTACTTCTTTACTTACTTATATTCATATATGATAGCCGTGACTTTCTAATTGCTAACATCGAGACAAGGAAGCCATATTCGATATATATCTGCTTCTCTGTGCATACATTTTCAATTTGCAAAACTATGTGTCGAAAAAGAATAAATATCCTTTTTTTTGGGTCATACATTGTTTGTCATTTATAATTGTACAACGAATCAACTAAATTAAACTCTTTACGTCACCAATATTAAGAGCAGTAACCTCCAAATGCAGATGTAATAATAAGACAAAATATATCTCCCCCCCCAAAAAAACAAAAAAAAAAAAAAAAAAACAACCCAAACAATTTGAACAATTCTTATACAAAGGTACGATTCAACCTTATATCATTTATGATTGTAAGCATTGAATGAGTCTCTCGTTATCAAGGATCTGATGTTGGAAATGTTTCCGATTTTTAATTGAGATTTCAATCATACAAAAGGACTAGCTATTTGAGATTAATGAGGTCTAAGGGCCTGCTTTGTAGAAGGATTTTACTGGGGATGATAGCGACTGAAAAAAAAACCAGACACTTCGAAAATGTGTCGGCATAAAATTTAGAGTACGGATGGATAGTTTCTGTGTCGAAATCGTATATCCTTTTGTCAATCCAGGAGATAAGCAACAAATCATAAATGAAATTGAAAACAGAAACAAATCCTTCAACATGCTTAAATTGTGAATATTTTACACCTACCTTGGCTAACAACACACGGCAAAATCAATATAATTAGAAAAACAATATTTAAATACGTCCAATCCATGCAGAATTGGTCAGCTTAAAAAGTCAATCTGCAAAAAGTAAAACAATTTTCCATAAGATAAGAATCATGCATTCAGTAATCATTCCAACTTATAATATTGATAAAACAGGTTTCTAGTTTCGGTTTTGCGATTTAAAGAAACTTCCAAATACTTTCTGAAAATGATAAACTAGTTAACGTAAATATCGATCGCAGCTGACAAAAATCTATAAAGAATTGAATGACTTAGTTGCATATAAATTGTGTTCACTGCAGCACTGGATCATCTTTGTCGCAATTGTACGCGCAGATCAATCGGAATTGTAGATTTATTTCTAACGTCAAAAGATCCACTTTTAGGATAAATTTCGGTATTGTTGGTCTTCAATGGTCTTCTACTTTGTATTTGATATCCAACTTATTTTTATATTAGTGCCACTGATAAGTCTGATGTCGGCGAAGCGTTTGTCTGGCGAAGCGAATTATAAGACTGGTATCTTTGGTGATTTTTTTACGCGGGTATTCACATACCGTTTTGATTTCATGAGATATCTTTCTGTATTTTCTCTTAATTTGTTTTTCATCAAACGTATTTACGAGTTTTGAACTATAATGTTGTCTCCTGTCCTGATAATCCAGCAGGTACAACATAACGTTATAATTATTAGACGCATTCAGTAAAAATCGTCACTTACAAATATATATGTAAAAAAACCAAACAAATCAAACCTTATTTGCAGTGTTAGAAGCTTGAGATATTTTAAAATACACTACAGTTTTGTGCGCACATAATTCTTACTTGATCTTTAGACTTTTTGCAAATACAAATCAGACAGAAAATGATTAAGCATTTGAAAAGTATGTCAAACATACAGGAAGTATTTGAGATAAATCTATATTTAGATATAAATTTAAATCTTATCTGGCACACTTGCTTTGTGTAGTATCATATATCATAACCCTAATCAATCTACCAAATATATTGCCTTCTTTTGCGTTTGCAATATAATGAATCAGATTTAATTTGTTGAATATTAAGAACTTCTCGAAATGAAGCCTAATTACATATTTATCAATTTGTAAATTGATTTATCTATCAAATTATCTTTGTAAACAACGTATCAAGTTGGCTTCTATTGGTTATTAAAAATAGCAATTCTTTGTAAGGAAAACAGTGTATTGTATTTACCTGGTATTAGATTTGCATTTTGTGAAACCTTCTTTGGTGAAGGAAGTTCCCCTGCAGAGTTGTAATTCTGAATATGAATACAAAGAGTATAATATAATTTTGATTTGATTATGAATAACTGCAATTTGTTTATTTCCAAAAGTAGTTCTGATTGACAAGCAAATGGATTTCTGTATTTCATACATTTGATGTAAAAAAAAAAAAAAAAAATTGCAAACGATACGTAAGCAGGCTCACTGGGAAGATGGTCAAACTACCATTAGACTTCAATTTTGAAAAACAGAATATACATTGTAGAAGTAATAATTTCACACATAACTGCTTTATCCTGGGTATTATCTTAAAGGGTTGCAAAATCAGAAAATGTTGAAATTATCACCGATGGAGGAAAAACTACTGTATTCCTGTAAACGCTTGGAACAATTTATAATTTAAGGAATCCAATGTATAACTGAGTGCTGTTTTTTGAAAAGTTATGCCAACATAAAAGCAAGTGACTTTCGCATTTTGTATGAAGCATGAAAGCGCTTCTTGCTTATAATTTGATCTGTACTTACATTTTGAATACATGGAAATGTTACGTACAATTTGAGACTTATTTGCTGCAAATACACAAAAATAAAACATTGCTTGATGTCATTACTAACAAAAATTTTAAGCGTAAAACAAGAGGCGTTTATGAAAATGTGAATATAAGCAAGGTGCTACGATAGCACAATTTTAGTGACGTAATCAAAGTGACGTGAATAGCCAAAAATAAAATACTCTAACTGTTTGAACTTGTTTTTTCGACGTTTGTGGTTTTGCATTATTGCTCTGCATGTACAAATCAAATAAAAAATATTTTGCTAATGTGCGCTATTTTCCCGATTTTACTCGCATGACTTGTCCTTACAGCTCATAAAAGGATATATTTATATAGAAAAAAAAAATGTCAAAAAAGGAACATCATTCAACATTAAAATCTGAAAATCTGAGTTTGAAATACATGAGAATTAACGGCCAATTTAATCCAGAATTGTGCCTTGGTTCTTTCAGAAACAAACATTCAATTTCCCAATGACACTATTTTTAATTGTTTCATAAACACCAAGCTGACACTTTTGGATAAACGTGACCTTGATTTTTTCAAATTCCCTCAAATCATGAAAAAATATGTTTTTTTTTTTTCTGACATTTTCACAAATATTGAATATTAAAAAAAGAATAGAGAACGATTCTGCTTCAGTTTTGAAAAGGTGGGGATACACAAAGTTGACAATGTTCATCTGTACAGCAACAAAAGGCAAAGAACACCGTAACTTATATAAAGCCAACAGTAGTATATCACTGTTCAAAAGTCATCAATCGATTGAGAGAAAACAAATCCGGGTTACAAACTAAAACCGAGGGAAACACATCAACTATAAGAGGAAAACTAAGGAAAAGCAGAAACACTGAGGTGCAACAAAAACAAACGCCAACATACATAGAAACGAACTATTTGATAACAACTGCCATATTCCTGACTTGATACAGGTCATTTTAAGAAAAATATGGTGCGTTGAACCTGGTTTTATGGCTAGACAAACCTCCCGCTTATAGGCAATGTTAAAAAATATCGATAAAATGACAACACTACGTGACAGAAATACAGCACAAACACACGCAAGAACACTCATCACGGAGAAACACACAGGACATCACAAACAGTGACGTATTATTGTAAAGAATGTATAATCTTGAAATCCATACAATGATTTTCACAACACTAGTCCAAACAATTATCATGATAATGACGGTATTGAAAGGCTATTTTTTAATTATTTGGACTACAAACGATAAGACATAACACATTATCCAACCGAAATCACAACAGAAACATCATAAATAATTACATGAATGTTGGATGTATAAAATACCGAGACACGTCGAATAGCAATTCAAATTCACACTCGGCAAAACAGTCATATTCGGGAATAGGTCACATTTGGTACTTAGCAGACAGACGACATAGATGTTAAACCCCAATCTAAGACGTGGTAAAAATGTCATTAGTTAGTTTAGACATATACACATCGTATAGATCAACCTCGTATAGATCAACCAATTCGTGATGGTGTCCATAGAATTTACGGAGTGTCATTTTTAATCTTTCCTCCTCATAACTCTGTTGGAGCTGTTTCTGCGTAAGAACCACGCTTCTGTAAATGAAGTCCGTATAGTGTGAACATGCACGAGCATAACGTATCATTTGAGATATGTAAACACCATACGACGAAGCAGAGGAAATGTTACCTCTGAGAAATGGGAAATTGATAATTGGGAAGTTGAAATCATCCCGTATGTCATAGATTTTAGTGTGAAGTCGTCCATCTGTGTCAATATTGAGGAAAAGATAAAGGTATGAAGCAGTCCTTCTTGTATCAGTTGTATACTTAATTTCAAGTTCACTAGGATATATGAGATGCAAGTACTGACTGAAATATGGGTTATTCAGTGATAGGACATCATCAATATATCTGAAAGTAAAATTAAAGAATTTTGCAAGGTAAGGATTGATACATTTCCAATTTTTGCGGAGGTATTTATAACGCAATTGAAATGGCTTTCGGCAAAAAAAAAAAAAAAAAAAAAATAAGTATGGAACCAAGGCTGCGAGTGGAAGACCGTACTTTGACCTTTTATGGTTTACTTTAATTTAATTTATAAATTTTGACTTGGATGGAGAGTTGTCTCATTGGCACTCATACCACATCTTTTTATATCTACATTATACAAATTAGTAAAGTGCTCACAGCTTTGTCAACTGAATTAACTCATCCGATTGCCACAAAGATGAAAGCAAAACAACAAAAAAAAAAAAAAAACAAAATGAACATGATACAAAGTATCGATCAGAGAGTAATCGCAGTTACTGAAAGATAGTTCAAAGCTTATTACAACTAATACACAAAACATGCTTTCCCTGACTAAAATAGCAATCAATACAAATCCAACAGAATCAGTGTAAAGATATCATAACCAGTATACCAAAAGAGAAAAAAACAATTTTCAAAATAATAGTGATAACCCCTTTGTGTTTGTTAATGAAAACGAAAGCAGCGATCAAGTTTGAATTAGAACTTTAAATTCGATGCTATTCTTAAGCAATTTAGAGTGAAAATTAACTGTAAAAGAAAAGTTTATGCTATGAATCTTATAAAAATGTTTTCTTTTTGGGAATAGTACTTTTCCATTCTGTATATTTGTTCCGCCTAGTATAAATTCCACTGTAAACGTTGTTATAAACAATGCTACAAAACATGTTCCTGTTGGAACCTTTATTCCTTGGGAACAAACACCATAGCATTTGTTCGAGTGGAAATAATATTACATACTATTTCTTCTTACACTTTGAACTTATATTATAAAGGAACTTGTATTTCATGACCTTCTAAAATGATTATTGTAAAAATTATTCCACTGTGTGAATATGGCCTCTTTTTAAGAAGCTTTACATTCATAAGATAATTTGTTTTGTAAACCTACTAGTACAGACATCTCAAAGAATTGTTTTATCCAATTGAGATACAACTTAGGATGTTAACCAATATACAGTTTGACGGGCACCATAATAAATTCTCAAGAAGACTATAGGAAAAAGGAGATCTATTTATCAATTCAAGTATAAATTGGTAGTATTTAAATGTATAAGAGTACATGCTAGTTATTTTTTTATAAAAAGAGGCGATGACAATACCGAGTGACAACAAACATTATCAGTCCAATAAAACAGTCAAAAATACAAAAAAGGGCGAAAGGAAACAGTAACTAACATTACACATGAAGCTAAATACTGAGCTATACAATCTCAACTAAAATCCATCAGATGTTCGAGATGTGTAAAAAATTACTACTCCACAAATGGTACCCATTCAGTTACTCCAGCAAGTACATGTAACCCTGTCATAAGTTAATTTTGGTCTTGTCATGTCATAGACTTTAGTTATGTAAAAGTGCACTGGGTTGTGTTTACGACATAACATTCCAGTCCATCACACTTTCGAATGGTTGACTTCAACTTATCTACTTGGAACCCTTGATGTTAAAGCTTATGTGTTAGTTATAATCCTCTATCAAGGAAATCATGTTAGAAAGTGCAAGCCCTAGAATATCGTTTCAACCATGAGATATATATACTCCATATGCAGGTGAATCTTGAATGTTGCTACACACAATGGATATAGATATAAGAAGATGTGGTATGAGTTCCAATGAGACAACTCTCCATCCAAGTCAAAATTTATAAATGTAAACCATTATAGGTCAAAGTACGGTCTTCAACACGGAGCCTAGGCTCACACCGAACAGTAAGCTATAAAGGGCCCCAAAAATTACTAGTGTAAAACCATTCAAACGGGAAAACCAACGGTCTAATCTATATAAAAAACGAGAAACGAGAAACACTTATGAACCACATCAACAAACGACAACTACTGAACATCAGATTCCTGACTTAGGACAGGTGCAAACAAATGCAAACCTTCACCCTTTTTCTGAAACAATAGTGTAACATCACAACATAGAAAGACACACTATAAAATATCAACTGAAATAGCTTAACTCAATCAAAGGACATAGTAACACCATTGAACATACACTGAACAAATAAATTTGACCTATGATACAATGTAAATTCAAAATAAATAAACTAAGGGAAGAATAATAAAAGTAACATGTTTTATCGGTATGAAATGTTAAACAATTTAAGAAAAACAATATGCTCGAACAAAAATATCAGCCATTTGCAATAACTTTAAACACAGGTAAATAAAATAATTTTGTTGTTAGGTATACGTATACAGTTAAAATAGAGAAAGGAAATATTTTAACAAAATAAATAATTTTGATGTTCATAGTACGAAGTGGAAATTTATATTAGTACCAAACACTTATCAAAGCTGGTATGTAGACCAGATATAACCCTGAATAACATTAAATAACAAAAAAAGCATTACAATTAGTATCAACAGGTCAAATAAACAAGAAAGTACGATTTGAGAGTACTCGCAGTTACTGAAACAGAAAAGAAAATTTTAAATCATGTCTTTTGTCGTAAGGGAGCTACCATTTGATTTTTATGGGGGCTTGGATGAAATTTGAAAAAAGGCAGGACAGGAGTTTTGAGTAAAAAAACAAAAAAGGCAGGATGAGCATCTTGGCAAAAAAAAAAGCTAGGATGACAATTTATGTAAAAATAAGTCAGGATAAACTAATTAAAAAAAAGGCAGGACCGAATAGAGTGAAAAATAAAAAGGTAGGACAGAGATTACAACTTAAAAAAAATGCAGGACATAACTTTTCATCCTAGCCCCCATAAAAATCAAATGGTAGCTCCTTAAATTTGAGTTCTCTTCACCCGAAATGTCAAGCGCCAGTATTTTATCGTTCAACATCCTTGTGATAGATGCGTCAACATTGTCGCCAAAATTTGATTTATTCGACGAAGGACAATATCTTTATAGTGGAAATTTGAATTAAGAAAAAAATGAGAATAATATTAGCTTCTTTTTATTTTTCATTATCTATGCAAAAAGTGAAATAACAAAAATACCGAACTCCAAGGAAAATTCAAAACGAAAAGTCCCTAATCAAATGGCAAAATCTAAAAGCTCAAACACATCAAACGAATGGATAACAACTGTCCTATTCCTGACTTGGTACAGGCATTTTCTTATGTGGAAAATTGTGGATTAAACCTGGTTTTATAGCTAGCTAAACCTCTCACTTGTATAACAGTCGCATAAAATTCCATTATATTGACAACGTTATGTGAAAAAAAAACCAAACAGATATAACAGTTAAAAATGTCAAAAATAGGGGTACAAAAGAAAGCATGTAAGCTTTAATAGTGGAATGTATATGTTAAATGTATAAACTCGTGTGGCATGTCCAACTGCACAAAGTTAAGGTATGTAGTTTTATACATGTTTGCCTAAAATTAATTGCGTAATAATTGCTAATGTGGATTCATATACTTTTGTTAATATCAATTTTCGTGGATTTGGAAATAAATATAATATGTAAATTTGACTTCGTCGTTTTACCACATTTCTGGGAAAGAGCAAAAAAAAAAAAAAATAATTAGAAATTAGAATCCAACGAACGAAAAAAGGATCCACGTGTTTCTGCTGGGAATTTTGTAAGTGCATTTTTAAATTCATCAATGGTAGGGGTGCGTGGTATGATATGATTTTCCGATAGGTAGAAGATGTGTAATGATTGTCAATGATACAACATTCCGCCATTTACCAAATTTCGTAGAAGTTCAATTAAAGGTCACCATACGGCCTTTAACAATGAGCAAACCCCATACCGCATCACAAGTTATAAAGGGTCTCGGCATGACAAATATAAAACAATCCAAAAGAGAAAACTAACGGCCTTTATATTCATATAACAATAA
This sequence comes from Mytilus coruscus, assembly GCA_017311375.1. Taxonomy (NCBI): domain Eukaryota; kingdom Metazoa; phylum Mollusca; class Bivalvia; order Mytilida; family Mytilidae; genus Mytilus; species Mytilus coruscus. Next base: position 92,450,434 of record CM029598.1, read on the forward strand.
ACGAAAAACAAATCTAATTAAAAACCAATTGTTCAAAGATTAGTTGAAGGTCTTTCCACATGAGAATGAACTAAGTGTTTTTGATATGAGTAGGTCTGTGCCTTCAGAAATATGGTTTAATATCAGCACATGTGTAGTGCATGTACGAAGACAGGCTTTCTGGACAATGTGTTGGTCTTTGTCGTTTGTCCATTTGTTAAGTTGTTCGTCCTGGGAAGTTATGTGTTATAATTGATATGGTATGTTGTACTGTGATATTTTTGAAATCTATAGGACCTGTGAGCTTGTGCAATCATTTGGCGTCTACCGTCTGTCTGTCTATCTATCGTTGTAAACTTTGACAAAAAACTTCTCGTCTGAAACTACTGAACAAAATGTAACAAATTTAATCCATCGGTAAAGATGGCTTCTGATACTAAAATGGAACCTAGGGATAACATGCAGCTTTTGGCTTATCTCTTTAAAATTACGCAGTAACAGCAAAGCTGACAGACTAATACTGATCAGGACGGCATAGTTCATCTCTTGTAGAATTTGCGGGAAAACGGAAAACCAGATATGGATTTATTGCTTCTTAAATGTCATTGCTTTGCAAATTTCGCAGTTTTTGGTTATGATCTTGAAAACCAAAACAGAAATAGAAAAATGACTAGAACAATAAGGTTTAAGGAAACTATAGTTGATGAACAGAAACTTTTGATAGGAAACTGTTGAACAAAATAGGATCTACAAATAAGTCAACATGAAAGAATCGCCAATGGAGTTATTGCCCTCGAAAGATTATCTTACTCCAATTTTTCAGTTATGCAGAAATCATACAGATAGATAGAAACTGAAAATAGCGAAGATGATAAGTACAATGAGATCGTTAAATAAGTCACATGGCCGTAATTGTAAACTGACATCTGTTAGGAATTATGGCACTTTAATGACCATTTTAAATAGTTTTATGATTTGTTTGCGGAAACTAAGATATATAGAAAGCAACAGTGTATCAAAATTAAAGGCAAAAGTAAAAGTGTTCAGCAAAATAAGAAACCACAGCTAATGGAGAGAAACTTTGGAGAAGAAAAATGTTCAACAAAATTAGATCTTCAAATGATTCGTCATGGCCGAAATGTCAACCTACTCCTAATTGAAGTTATTTCCCCAGAAGGATAATTCATTCCCATTTTTTTGCATTTTTGTCAAAAACTATAGAAGTTGGAGAGAAACTTTTAAAGCCAAAAAAAAAAAAAAAAAGATCTACAAGTAAGACAACATGTCCAAATTATCACATAAGTGATAGTATTTGAGTCCATTAAATGACTTTTTTCTCCCAGACACTTTGATAGAAATGTATAAATTGTAATTAGTAAACAAAAAAATCAATACAAGACCTACAAAAAGCCACTAACTAAGATCAAGACTAACAAATAAGCAAACATAACTGATTGCAAAAAAACAGACTAAAATTAAATCAAAATGGCAATTTCTTTGTACAATGTGAGCAACTCAGGCTCTTGAAAGCCTGTTGTTATGTATTAATCCAACTTTAAATTACCAGTCATTAATGCAATGTATTCAAATTGTAAAGGTCGATGGATTAGTTATTTTTATATCCAGTAACAAATTTTTAAACATATTCAGATGAAAAACAAATTAATAATTACTTCAAGATGTTCGTTCTGCTACGTCAGTTACCGGAATAAGGGGATGGATATTAGAATTGCAACTTGCAAAAGGGTATATGGTTGATAATAGCAGTGTTGTTTGCCACATTACACATTTGACCTCCTCAAAGAATCTTTGCAATGGGTCTTAATATTTGTAAAAGTTAATCTGTCTTTTCACATGCATCAGATGTATACCAATCATAACGATTTATAAAAGAAAACAACAGAAAACATATTTTGATTCAATGATTAAATTTACACAACAAATCTATAATCAAATAATTATACATAAAAAACTAATATTTTAACTTGATTAAAATTTACTCATTCAACACTAAAAGCATGCAAAGTAGGGGTTGCTGCTATAACAAGATGAATAATACCTGATGTAGATATTAGTTATTTGGTATTTTAACATTGACAAATAGTGTGTTATTCAATAGTTCTCGTTAGAAGATTCAAGTTTGTTAAAAGAGTGTTAAATCAAATCTAGATTCCGTTTTGAGAACGGTTCAAAAATATCGATTTCTTGAATCTAATTTTGTTGCACGCACATTTATGTGTGTATGTATACATCAGCTGCAAAATTTTTGGAGAACATAAAAACACCTTTCATGAACTATATCGAGGTGCAATTGAATACCTGAACCGAAGGTCCAACTTTTCGAATATCTTGCAATGGAATACCATATGCCGACATTGACCTTACAAAAACAAATGACTAAAGGCAATTACGAAGACAAAGAATGGGAGGTTAACTTTGTTCTTTTACACTTAAATAATTCCAGTTTTGGCAGGTCTTAGGATTTTTCTGTAGTTTGTTTTGTTTTGCTAGCATTTACAGATCACGGGCAAACATTCCAATTTTGTAGAATAATATCTTTTTTCCAAATCAATTAAAATACTTGGTCAAACATTTCTGGTTTACGTTGAATATGTGTCTCTATTTACTAACGATCTGTTTTCGCAGTCTTGATACAAAAACAGTCGTCCGTTCTGAAAATTAAATGATTGTCCCGAATCTTGACTGTGGCATTTTTACTAAGTGTGTATTAGTGTGTATTAGAATCGCAGATGGCACATGCATAGTAGGAGACGCTTCCACCTCGACGCACCATTCTAGCTCCTTTTTGATTGTTTGCAATTCTCTCAGTTTTTTACCTTGCTATACATCTTCTTAATTAATCAGTTAATGTTCATAAATTTTTGATGCTGTAATATTTATGTAAAATGTTTTATTATAACCGACCTAAAAAAACGGACGTAAATCGTCAACCACTTTAAACTGTTTAAGTGATTGTTGACTTGACATTTTAATTCGTTATGGTTATAGGATCATTTTCAGATATTGACATAGGTCTGATTGCTTAATATGTTATTTTCGTTTTTGCCTATAAAACTATAAGGGAAAGACTAATGGTAAGATAATTACAACAAAAAAAGTAGTAGATGTCTGTTAAAACGTTTCTTCCACATAATATTTTATCTGTATAATAATCAAATTTCTAAAATATTGTGATTCGAGTGCGAAACGCCATTGAACAAAGAATACAAACATTATAACCACAAAGTGTCGTGCTATGTCACTTTGTAAATAAACAAATGATGAATAGATAAACCCAACAATTATTATACAAAATATATTTCAATTGAATTATAAGATAACGAAAATAAAAGACACACAAATCTATCAACAACAATGAGTATTATGAAATTAATCCCTAAATTACACAATAAAATCTGTATCACTTTTTTCAAAACTTTTGTTGTATTAGATTAATAAAAATAAGCTTTGCTCTTATATCATAAAAAAATAAGTTGATGATTGATATGTATCAGATATCACAAAAAAACCGACACAAATGGATTTATTGATAAGTCCTTTATCACAATTAGAATTAAGTTTTGAACTATACTTGGATTGAACAATATTAGATATTTGATTATGGTGTTTATCAATTTAAGAGACTTACACTTTTAAATATGTACAAACATTAGCAAAACCAATTTGAAACGATAGATGATCTATTTTAAATATTAAAACAGGAATTAAAATTTCTATCTAATAAGTTTGAAGAAACACTTTGTTAGCGGCATATTTTCACTTTCTTTGTTTATTATATGATATTCCATTATTTTTTTCTAAAAATAAAAGTAGAAATAATGAAAAAAAAAAAAATGCATAAACATATACCATACAATGAATTTTGTCATCATATATAATTGTACAGCTTTCTCAGTTATTAAAAGTCCTTGGCGGCTTAAATATGTATGTTATCGAATGATAAGTGTACTTTTATTCAAACAAAAGATTTACGTTTGTTCCATTTGATCTATATATTTCATTAATCTCTCTGGGATCTAAATATACTATTGATAAAAAAAAAAAAATTTATGATACCATTTTCCTAGACTTTCCTGGTTAAAAGTATTTTAATATTAGGTACTTCTAAATTACAAATACTATTTTGGAATACATCAATAAAACTACAATCATATTATTTAAACCAAAGATAAAATCTTGATGAGAACATACATCAACATCATAATCCGATTTCATACGCTTAAGTATAAAAAAAAAAAAAAAAAACATTTTGAATATTACAGAGCAGACATTTTTGGTTTCGAAATTTATAACATATTGACGGTTGACAGTTGTGAAAAAAAAAAAAAAAAAAAAAAATGCAAATGACATTTAGACTTCTACTTTCCTTTCATTTAGTCAATATAATACAACTTTCAACAAATTAGTGTAAACGTTTCATATTTTCATTCATGAACAGTATTTGTCTAATATGAACTCATTGCCCTTGTTTGTCTCGTTGTTTAAACTTGACATCAAATAATATAAATGAAAGTAATCATATGAACATGAATTTACAAGACATATTCTTTAAAAGGAGGTATGATAAATTCCCTGTAATTGCAAAAATACTAAACTCATTCAAGCCTTTCAAAAGTATTTTTGATTTCTGATAAATGAACAGATTATAATAATATGGACACTTTAGTACAGAAGGGTCACTTGTGATGTCCGTATGACGTCATAAACATGCCAAATTGACGTATATATGATAAAACGTGACGCAAAGTTTAAGGTCGAAATATATATGAGCATCAGCTTTATCCTTAATCATTAACATCTTTGTACAGTACATCAAACTGTTGCATATTTCTAAATATTAATGACAAGATATAAAAATTAGGCAGAAAAATAACATGGTCAGTGATATAAGATAGTTAACCCTCTGAGTCCCAAGCGGACATATATGTCCTCCACCGGCCGAGTCCCAAGAGGACATATATGTCCATTCCACCTTGTTATGAAATATAATCGAGTAGAACTCTGTAAATAACCGACAGAACTTATAAGTATGTACTCATTTTAAAACCTTGTTCTCTGCGAACATTTTATACATATTTTCATGCAGATCTATCCGGGCTATACATCAAAAAGACCGTCAATATTTTGAAAAATATTGTTACATTTCTCCATTTAGCTTTCATTTTCTGTTTCGGATTTTACTCCTTATAATCTGTGAAGTAATTTATCCCAAGCTGGATTTTGATTTTATTAACAACAGATTCAATATTTGCATTTGAATATTTTTCGGTATAATGTTTCAAAGATTAAGAATGTTGACAAGTTTTGGACTAAGCGTTTAGCGTTTCGTGATGTCAACGAAATTCATCTAAATGACGTCAGATATTACGTCGTAAATTACTGTCGGGCACTCACCGTCGTCTTCATTTAGTTGATGGCTGCGAAATACTTATTAAGAACAAATTAATACAGCTTTTTAATAAATAACCAACACAATTTTAAGAGACATATTAAGTATTTATTCTTGGCATGAATAAGCTTGACAAAAACATGGTTTTTTAATACTTGTATGTCATTTGGTCTCTGGTGGAGGGTTGTCGCATTGACAATCATACCACATCTGATCACATCTTCTTATTTTTTATATTTTTGAATAATCTTAATTCCGAATCTTAAACACCACAGAGACTGACTTAACGTATATTATATATTTTAATTTGTCAAACTGGTTCAAAAGAGGTTTAATTTGTTGTTAAAATATTCCAAGATTTCCATTTCGAATTTTGAAATGTGAGACCACACAAAAAAAAATATTATCGACAAAAATTCAATGTCATGACATCTTTAGAACTTCTAAAAATATATACGTGTAGGCCAAAATATAGATACTTAAGTTATAATTGACTTTTTTGCTGTTCTTTAGACAAAAAATTAGCACATCAGAATAAAATCTAATCGTAGAATTCAGAAGTTTTATCTATCAGAAAAGGCTGAATTATGAAAAGAAAAAAAAAAAAAAAAACAGTTTGAATCAAAGATACAATTAAGTTCAAATATAAATAACAAATGAATTTCCAAAATATGATATAGTAGTAGTTTGCATCTCTATGATTTGAGTAAATAAAAAAATACTAGTAACTAATCAGTACAGGCTGCATATTTACGTATAATAGTGCATTTTTATGTTTTGAATTTGATTTGCTTTTTGTTATTTTTTTTCTTTTTAATGCTCTTCGATTTCGTTACTATTTTGGTTTCCAATTTTTCATTTGAGGGAGACGAAACGGGTGTAATGTAGACTTAATTATGATAAAAATTAAAAGAAGTGGTATAATTACCAACGGGACATCTCTCCACCAGATACCAAATGGCGTAGAAGTTAGCAACTATAGGTCACCGTACGGCCTTCAACATGATATCTTTTTTGTACAATAACCAAACATCATGACGATATATCAAACTCTCAATAGCCCCTAGTATAAACAAATGGTAAGCAACTATCACAGTGGGGAAGGGGGAGATTATACATATACTAATACCTCGTCCTTTCTATATTTATTAGTAAAATATTAGGACACATTCACACTGTAACCATTGTTGAAGAAAATATGATTCTAAATGACCCATTTGAACGAAAGAAATTTGAAATAAAAATCTTGTATAAAATATTATGTTGCAAACTAGATGTTTAACAAGCCATAATCAATCAAAATACAAAGTGAAAATTGTCTGTATATAATATTCTCCCCGTACGTGTAAGATCATAAAGAAGACAACAACCTTTGCTAAATGAAAACCAATCAACTTAAAATATAGATCTTTGGTTTCGTTATGTTCATAAACAAGAGTAAGCGAATTACGACAGATCTTCATTTTACCCAGATTGAGGAAAAACTTATTTAGAGCATGACACATTGTATTAATACCAAAATGTCTAAATGACTTCTAGATGTCTACTTGGGGTTTTGTTGTTTGCTTGCTGTCTTATTGATGTATACCCCTGCATCTCCTTTTATTCATAACTGTTCCGTATTGAAGATAAGCCTGTTCTAATATACACACCCTAAACTCAACTTCCCAAAAACATAGTAAAGTGATCAAGTAACTTTTGACAAACACGTACAATAAAACAAATGCATCAGTGTTTCAAGGGTTAATCAGATGACTTCAATTTTATCTCTTTCGTCCAAGTTAGGGAAGGCCTTAAAAAGTAAAAATGGAGATCTTAGAGTAGATGTATAATGCTAGTGGTTCCTTATTTGCTGTAGATTTTTTTCTTTGCTATTCAATGATTATAATTTTTTTAATAATTCCATTCTTACATCCCAACTTTGTCTAAATTACAGTGTCCATTTCATAATAACCGAAAAGAACTCGTATTAAGTTGGAAAATGTAATTCCACGTTGAGGCTAAAACAAAAAATCATAGATTCTCGTCCCCATCTGATATTTGGCTATTTTCTTTCTTTTGCTAAAGTTTTCACCCCAAAAATGATAATAATTAAATTGAAATCCGAAAAAAATCAATTTGTAGGGCATGGTTCTTTGAAATATTTAGATAGTCAAATAGTTTTTAAAATATCACCTATCACATAAATAATCCTATGCCGTGCTCTTTTAAGACGGAGTATAAAGATGTATGATTTAGGTAAATGCATGTATTTCAATAAAATCTGGGTATCTTTATTAGTAGACTGTTTTATTTTTTGTCGCCTTGGTAAACAGGACGTTTGCTACGGCCTGAAAATGTTGTCCCCGCTGTCGACTGACAAGCCGGATGAAATCTCAAGTAATAGCAAAGTAAGAATAATAGAACTTTATTGAAAATAATAATACCCCAATGGGATTGATTGCATACGTGAAACGTGAACACATTACATAATACATCACAAAAATGATAAAAAAACGAAGAAATCAATTATTGTGCGGCCAATTTATTAATTCACGGCATATTGTTCAGTTGCTTATGTAATGATTTTGATACGATGTTCCATTTATGAAGAGATATTGTTGACTTCGGCACTATTTATAAAGTAGTATTCAAGACTTCGACACTATACTTCTCCGAGTTTTTTCAACAAAAAAGTAAATATTTTTTTAGTATATTGTTTCCAAAATAAAACCCTCTCTAAGTTGAATATATTTCAGCAAAAATCAAATATCTTTCAAAAAATGAAACTCTGATAGGATGGCATAAGAATTTTTGCAATCAATAACACTTTACACTATGCAAATCGATAAAACTATAACCGTTTTACAAGCCGTTGACTGTACAACACTAACTAAGCGTATTTTCTGTTCAAGTACCTGCGAGCTACTTTATTTCGACGTCTTACACATAAACGTCACGAATAACACTCTTTTTGATGACGTCATATGCTTTAACGGTACATTTTGAAAATAAAATAACAATGTTTTTATAATGTCAACTATGTAAATTTAGTGTTTATAAAGTCAAATACATCAATAAAGGCATACTAGGTCAGGAATGTGTATTCAAAATATGCGGAAAATATGCATTTTACCTCGAAAAAATAGGGTTTTCCATGTAGGAAAATGATAATTATTTGGGACTGAGAGGGTTAATAGGTGGTTCTCAAAGTCAAAGTCAACGTATTAAATAAAAGTAACGGAGCAACTATCAATTATAACTCATCATAGCGGGGGAGAATTCATCAAGTATTTGTGATCAATATTTTAATATTTCTAACAAACATAATAATAATTAATAAATAATCAATTACTATATGACCAATCATAATCTGGGAAATTTATACAATTTGTAAATACATTCGTTGTACATTAATTGCATTAGCATGTGTTTTAACCAGAATATGGCCCCCTTGGTCTCTGTTTCAAATGTTGCGAGTGTCTGTATTAGATATATCCCTATCGGAAAGCGTGAAAAGTGAGGTTGAGCTAAAATGAATAAACGGGCGATTCACATCGTCGCAGTTGTTTTCATCTCACATTACGTATAATACCCATTTGAGTAGCTGATTATCCATTTTTCAATGATTTATTTGTTTCCTTTTCCTTTCTTACGTTTGAACAGGCATCCTACCTCTGTACCTAAATCCTACAATAAAAGAAAACATTATTCATATTTGAAAGTGGCAAAGTCATCAATGAAGCGTAATGCCTCTAAATATCATAGCCACTATTTTTTTTATTTTGGTTTAAAGATAATTATTTTTATCTTATATCTTTCGCTTGTATAATTCCAAACGCATGTTTTTTTTCATTTCCACGGAAAACAAATTTGACACATGATAAAAAAGAAATAATTTCATAATATGATCGTTATGTGCACGTTCTAACAGTTACAAGAAACACTGTCGTATTGCTATGAAATTAACCAACCTTAAAAAGGTTATTAATTAAATTAAAGTTTACTTACTGCGAACAACCAATATTAAAGTAATAATTGTAGTAAGTATAAGCAAAGCAGCTACAAAAATCGACACATTTGCCAATGTAGATGTTGTTGTCGAGCCTTTGTGTGAAGCAACTGTTGTAGTTGCATCATTTAAATGTCTTGGTTTACTTTTGTCTGCTAAAATAAATAATTATTATGTCTGTGTTGTTTATAAAGCAGTTATATAAGCATGACAAGTTATATGTAATATCTGAATAAGAGTAAAGATACATGCACATTTAGACATGTTCATTAAGTCCACTAAAACAGGATATGAATTGATTCATGTCCATTATATAAAAAGAATCACATGTTCTATACTATACTATTTTGTGTAATTACATACTTGGTAAATTTGACACGACAACACACACAGTTTTTGACCGTCAGATTTGAGAATTACTGCGATATTTGAACATGTGAAATATATCATTTGTCTTTTTTGGCAGGAAAATTAAAAATTAAAAATCAAATATCGTCTAAAAGTTTACAAAAAATTCAGAAAAGCACTTCGGACGTACGAAATTATAATATACTATTTTATTTTACGATAACGACAATTAAAAAAATATTTCAAATATGCATTATTCTAGGTTCGTTGAGATCTTCCTTACTTTTATTGATATATTGCGCGGAATCAAATTGAGAACAAGGCACTTGGTAAAGTTTTGTATTGTCAAAATGGTATATTAAAACTGGATTTTTTAAAAGTAAATATTTAAAGATAGTTTACTATCAACTGTCAATAAATATATGACACGAACGCGTCAATCAAAATAAATCAGCATCTGCTCATTTACTCCTTGTTTGAATATTGTAATCGAAGAAAATGGATATATTTCAGTTATTATTCTTTTTAAATTTCGTGTCAACGGTTTTAGATGACATATACGATTTCCTCCATTTATGGCAAACACTCGTCTGCAAATGATGTAAATTCAGTACGATATATGTGAAACGTTCAAATATGACACTAAACCCTTTTAGAGGCTACTTCACTGCATTAAAAATGAAAATGCTCTACTTTTCGAATTACTAGCTAACACTGCTCTGACGCAACAAATGTGATATATAAAATAAGAATTTGATTTATTACATAACATGTATGTTTCACGAGAATTCGTTAATTGGCTAACAACAATTGCGCTTCATTTGACAATTAACCTTCATATCAAAATGAAATGTTACATTCGTGATGACACGTGCTTCTACAAAATAATTTCACAGATAATGAAAAGAAAAACTTGATAAAACTTTTTCCATGGCATGGTGTTATTAGCATTAAAATGTTATTATAAGAAGAAACTGTTCGTTTCGTATTAAAAGTGTAGATCGTGCAAACATTTTAGAATGAAGGGCTTCTGCACTATATATAAAATTTGCTTTGGTCAACACTTTCACACCCCAATACCAATACAAAAAGAATCATTCATTTCTTAAATGTATAACCATCAGGAGATGTGGTTTGATAACCAAACGAACTGTCCATCAGAATCCGAATGAAGTAATGTAAGAATCCGAATGAAGTGGTGTAAGAGTCCAATTGAAGTGGTGTAAATAGTCCGAATGAAGTGGTGTAAAGAGTCCGAATAAAGTAGTGTAAAGAGTCCGAATGTAGTGGTATAAGCAATGTGTTTAGTTTTACCGCAAACGGATTTACACTTCACATTATATTCTTTGACCATGATTAAAGGCATATGATACAGTTACAGGGGAGGTAATGACGTTGTTAACGTAAAATGTTATTTTTCGCGAAGTCAAACTGCGACATATCGGAAAAAAATGCATTTTTTGAGTGTTTTAAATAAATAGCTTTAAAACAACCACCAGGACCCACCTTTTAAAAATGTCATTTGACTTGGTACTGTTTGAAGATTATTCATATCAATTTTAATGAAAAAATCACCGATGATTTTTTTTTTAAATTGGTTTAATGTGCAGCAAAAAATCCTGTTTTTTTTTCGAAAATCTGAAAAATTTAATTAAAATGAATTATTTACAAAGAATTGTTACACAAGTTAAGAGCTTAAATTTTTAAAGAAGGTAGTCCTTATCTTTTTACAAAAATCCGCATGTGTTTATCTTTTGAAACAAAAAAAAGTTATGTCTGTTTGTCGAAAGGATAGAAATGTCAAAGAAACCGAAATTTTAAGTAAATGTCTCACATTTCAACCCTATTTATCTCTAGCACATGAAGGTATATTTTTATTATTTCATATTTGAATTGACTAAGTGAAAAATAGGTTGTTTGCAAATTTCGAAAAAAAATAATAGTTGGATCAAAACTGTATCGTATTCCCTAAAGGTAATAAGCTTATTCAGTGGTTATTAACATACGCATTAATGGAATGACACCGGGAAAAACTATTTTGAATTCATGGTGTGTTGAATGGTTTGTATAGAGTTATTTAGAATGATTTCATGCAGGCATATTTGTTGGATTCTAACATTAGCTCCCGATTAATGAGTTTTCCTGATCACAAGCTAGCTGGAGCTCACTTCTTATTTCTTGCTCTTCGACGTTTGATACATTGAGAAATGATAAAGAAACTAAGGTTTCAACTCCCTCAGACTAAATTGAACTTTAATCGATTTGGCTCTGATTTCGGAGTCTTGTTTTATTATTTAGCCCTTCCACTGTTTCGGATCATATTCATCCTTGGCTTTCAAAAATTCGCCTATAAGAGTTCCTTAATAAAAAAGAAATACTTACAATGAAAGGTGTTCACGTATAGTGTCAAGTTTTTCGTAAAAGAATCAAATCCACAGGAGCAAGTGTAGCTTACATTAATATCAGACACCGTAAACTTTTTTATTATCATCGAAAATTCAAAGGATTGCGGGTTTATATATTCCTCATACTTGTTTTCATCAGACGAATATCCGTTGTACACAAGTCCTCTACGTTCAGGACCACCAGACCACTGACGTACAATACAATCTTTAGGATTTGTAGATATGTCTTCTAAATAACATGTTAGTATGATATCTTCACCGAAAACTGCGTTTTTCGAGGATATTGTCCAATGCACTATAAAAAATACAAAAAAAAAAAAAAAAAAATCATCATGATTAAAGGATGGTTCATTTTTGCATTCTTGGTTGGGTTTAAAATAAAGTGGCATACTAAAAAAGAACATACAAATAAAGTGGCACACTAAAAAAGTACATACAAAGTAAAGCTGATTGTGTCCTCTTTATACTTAATATATCTATATATATAGAAACTAATTGAATTGAAATGAAGAAAACAAATAGGTGTATTCCCTAACATTTTCATATCATTAGACGGCAATGTTCATACTGATAACATACGGGTTTTAAACAAAGTTATGGGAACGGAAATTCGAATTATCGGCACATATCATATTGACGTGAATTATTTGATACTATATAACATTATATCATAGTTGCTATAATATAAAAAATGATTACATACCTTCGCTGAGAATGAACTGGGGAAGCAAAATTTCAAGTAAAACAAAGATCACCAAATTCCGTACCATTTCAACAAATGAGCATGTTTGTGAATCTGCAGTAAAATAAACACCACGAGATACTAATTCTGCATTGCATGACTCCACATTTTCGTTTTGTAAATTTTGAATACTTTAGAATAAAGGTACTGTATACATGGTATACAGTTAATGATCGATTTGGCTGATCACAAGGGATAGTACCTCTCACTCTATCAGTTGATATCTTATATTAAAAAAAAATATTGAAACATATTTTGGAATTTTCAGGTTTTTTTTAAGTGTTTTTAAACATTTGCAAACTTGATATGTTATGCAAAAATAAAGTCAAATCATGTTTATAGAATGTGCTGAAGAACCTTTTTCTCGGGCAAAAAATGATTGTGTTTTAGAATTACTTCAAATTTGCACATTAAAATGCATAACATTAGTAAGCATAAAATCACGTTATTATAAGCAAAGCAAATAAAGAGAAATGTCGATGCTATTCAGTTGCATATACATATAACCTTGGTTGCGGAAGCCGAATATCAACTATAACTTTTATATAATCTTTCTGTACACCATAGAGTACATAATCCCACCAACCATATTTTTGTTTTGTTTAGCGCTAATACTTTTTGGATCAAAAATATACTCTTTGTATACTAATAACCCTGCCACGTCAGATCTGTGCTTTTATTAGATGTTTTTTCTGTTTTATTTCAATCCGATGAGTTAAGCCTATTTCAACTGATTTTTATAGTTTGTTCTTATGATGTACTGTTACATCACTGTCTAAAGTTAGAGGATGAGTTTGGTGCCAACACACTAGTTTAGCCGCGCTTCATTCTGTATGTGCTTATCCCAAATTCAGTGGTTGTCGTTGTTGCTGTATATCATATTTGTTTTTCGTTCATTGGTTTGTATATAAACCAGGCTGTTAATTTTTCGATTGAATTGTTTTACATTTGTCATTTTGAAGCGTCTAATAACTGACTATGTGCTATGGGTTTTGTTCATTGTTGAAGGCCGTACTGTGACCTATAGATTTGAACTTCTATGTCATTTGATCTCTGGTGCGATCATAGCACAACTCCTTGTTTTTATATATCAAAAAGTTACAGAAGACTAAGGAATTATAAAAAAAGGTATTAGTGTTTTCATTGCTTGTTGCTATGTTTAATGAATAGATCTGAAATTTGTATTTGATTAAGATTGATAACAAGGTTTTTGGTGTTTGAGTTTATATATGCACGTAATAAATACAAATGTTTAATTTTTCAGAAATCTCGAATGCTTATTTGGTGCCCGATGGTATGTGAGAAATATCGTTATGTTTCACTCAAAAACAGTAAGTCCCTTCATACATCGTCATTTGACAAAGTAAGAAACATTTTGGTATCAAGTTAAGTCATGCATGACCTTGACATTTGTTCTAGAACCTTGTTCATGCTCAATATTTAAAAACATTATAGAACGAAATAGATCTGTATTGGCAGATAAGTTCAATCATTGATATCTTTTGTACATGGATTCAGAATTGTCCTTGTTGTCTCGTCCGGTCTTCGTGCATTGTTTAAGTAATAATTTATGACACCTGTAAATTTGTTTTCATTTAACAATGGGCTGGACATTTATGTTTGATTATTTTATCCAAAACGATAGCAAGGGGTGACATAAGAAAGTTACTGTCCAACATATGGTTAAATGAAAACAAACCTACGGCTACCATGAATAATTTCGATTCTAATAGAACAGAACTGGCAATTTTATCAACCGTGAAAGCTCTACACTTACGATACTGTTTTTGTCTGTTCCGTTTACCCCGAAATAATGAAATTTATATAATTATATCATTCAATAATAGATAAATAAACTCACATTTGTATCAACATTTTATCTGATTTTATTACATTCTTAGGAGTACAAGAAGCCTAATAACGCCCAGTGTTTACATTTGACGCCGTAAGCATGCATACATGAACTCGCCTTGTTTAGTTGCCAACATCATTTCTCAGAATATTTATGAAATTTTACACCGAAACATTTTGTAAATTTTGAATTTTTGAATTACGATGGTTATTCAAACTAGAGCATCTTATAAAAAACCTGATTTTATGATGATGTGTTATATTGATCAAAATTTTGTTTTGATATGTTGCCTCGAAACACTGATTATGTACATGTTGCCATCACAGTCAATGCTTACAGGAAAAACCTTACGAAATGTTTATAAATGATTGTCCTGTTTTACCATTATCAATAAGAAAAAGTAAAAAAAGATTCAGGTATGTGTTGAACCTTTAGGCAAACTAAAAACATTATTTTCGGTATTTGTGCCCGGTTAATCTGTTGCTTTTTTAATATTTAACTAGACAAAAAATTATTTGAAACTCAATCAATTGTCCAACTCATCTGTATGAAGTAAAACGAGACAAAATATCATAAAACTGTCCATAACTAGCCGTAAAAGTTTAATTCAAATTGTAATTGTATAGACTTTTCTATTTACAACTAAAATCCAACAGAACTTTTAATTAATCTGTACAAGACTCAACACAAAATAAAGGCGTTTAACATCATCATTACCTTATTTTATTCACAGTCAATCATTTCAAATCAAAAGCAAAACCATTTCGCATCCTTTTTTGTTTTGGTAAACAGCCAGTGGTCTTGGCTTCACGTATTGCTTTTCTTTTTTTAAGGAAAGCAAATGCTTACGTGAATGATAGCACAACTAGTAGAGTTTATTCTACTAATAGCATTTGCTTAAAACACAATAAATTTAGACAAACAAACGATGTATAGAAAGAGCTGATTGTCCGTGCAATTTATTTTTCTTTTTATCAAGTCTATTACCACATAGATGTGCGAACATTGATTTCCTCCTTACTATTTCAAAAGCAGCATTTTCGGGTATGATTTTAGGGTCAATTGCCGTCAGTCTGCTCAAGAATTTTTACATTCCATTAGATGTTTTCAAATATATAAAGTTTACAATCATGAGCTTCAAATAGTAGCATTAAACGGGACGATTTTATACTACTTGTGCTTCCATAATCTTTATTAGGAGATACTACATAAATTTCATAGTGCACCAACACAGATAGAAATATGTCTCGTTTAAAACTTACCTAAGTCGGATTTTTAGAAGAAGTCATGAAGATTAACTGAGGTAGAATGTTCAATAAGACACTATCCGTATATACATATAGAAGAAGGATGTTTATTACTACAGGTCATCGTACGGCCTTCTGAATTTAGTCTTCCGTGTTAAACGTTTGGAAATTTCGAATTCACATGTTAATTTACAACTTCTTATGAGATTGCTGTTATTTTCTCGGATACAATTAGAATGTGATTTCTATTGATAACTTAGTTTTTACTAAATACATTCCTGCAGCTAAATGCCGTTATTTAAAAACAGGTACAATGCATATAAATAAAACGTACTTTCGTTTTGTTAACCCCAAGTGCTTAACTATTTATAATGATTTACACAGAATCAATAAGGAACTAAAATTTCCGAAAATCGGATAAAGGTCCGGAGTCCTAAACTGATATAAAACATGTTCTTCTTCATTTATTAATGCAAACCGTTATGTCGTTTTTCGTATATTTGATTTCTGCATTCAACCATTTTGAACGTGTTTTTTTTGTTTAAAATTGTAAAACAACATACGTTTAGACCTCCATCTGAAAATTTTATTTCACAAGACTTTTAAAAAATTGAATCACATCTTCATTGCATGAGGCTCATCAGGATGTTACTCATAGTTTACATTTGTGAAGTAAAACATTGCAAAGCAATATCATGTAGACTTGAAGCAGCAAAAAAATTAAACAAACTAACAAATTAAAAACTGATATAAAAGTACAACTTCTTAGTTATTATAAAAAAGATATACACAGAAATTCGATAAAACAGATATTAACAATAAACTTCTTGCGTAAAAAAACACTACAACAAAATGATATTAAAAGTAGAAACATATTCAACTTCATACATATTTGAAAATATACGTAGACGTGTATAAAACGTTCTATCATGTAATGGAAAAAACACTCAATTAAAGAAAGTCGTAAAGAATACTTTAATGATTTGGAGGATACTTGAAAATTATAATATATTAGCTATCCATCAACAAAAACAAGAAAAGATAATAGGTTTCTTTACCAATCAGTCGTTAGGATTAAAGGTATGTGACTCGTAATTGAATTATAAATATTATAAACCGTTTTTTTTTGTACATGATTATTCATAGGTTTCATAACGAGTGAGAATTGGATATCGCTTGATATCAACTCGAATTATTCTATTTCAATATAATTATAAACGAGCCTTATATGATCCTTATATGCCAGTTGTATTTCAAAAGACAAATGTATCTACTAGCTATTGAGCATCATTTAATGTACTTTTCTGCATTCAGTCAGCTTTACACTATTGTCTAATCGGTTGTCAGGTGGAATTTTCCAAAGTAATCAGTAATCAGTAAAATGTCTCGCCGCTTTTGAGACTTATTAGCATATTTATATGCCCAGTATTATTTGACTGACATAATCAGGTTCCTGGAAAAGAAATTAGTAAGTAAAACTGCAACTGTGAATTAAAGAGTTGAGGGATTTTCATGATCTTGTTATAAAAGAGAGGCGAAAGATGCAAAAAAGTAAAAAAAAAAAAAAAATAAAAAATAAAAAATACCGAACTCCGAGGAAAATTCAAAACGGAAAGTCCCTAATCAAATGTCAATATAAAAAGCTCAAACACATCAAACGAATGGATAACAACTGTCATATGACTTGGTACAAGCATTTTCTTATGTAGAAAATGGTGGATTAAACCTGGTTTTATAGCTAGCTCAACCTCTCACTTGTATGACAGTCGCATAAAATTTCATTATATTGACAACGAAAGGGACTTTCAAACTCATAAGTAGAAAATAAACTGACAATGCCATGGCTAAAAGAAGAAAAAGACAAACAGACAAACAATAACACACAAAACGCAACATAGAGAACTAAAGACTGAGCAACACGAACCCCACCAAACACTGGGATGATCTCAGGTTCTCCGGAAGGGTAGTCAGATCCTGCTCCACATGTGGCACCCGTCGTGTTGCTCATGTAAGTACAAACCCGGTAATAAGTCTAATTCGGTAGGTCACATTCGGGGAAAAAAGGACGGGATTGTATTTGAAACATTTGGAACATATCCGGTATCATATGTGAAACGGATATTCCATAACGGTCAATTAACTCATGATGGCGTCCGTAAAATTTACGAAGGGATGATTTCAACTTCACTACTTGGAACTCTTGGTTTAATAGCTTCCTTGTGAGCAGCAACCCTTTATCAAGGAAATCATGATAGGAAATACAAGCTCTGGAATATCGTATCAACTGGAAGATATATACTCCGTATGCAGGCGCTGCTTGAATGTTGCTACAAAGAAATGGAAAGTTCACAACCGGGAAGCTGAAATCATCTCTTTTATCGTATAGTTTTGTTTTCGACTGACCCTCGTTGTAAATTTCTAGATGTAAGTCAAGATTTAGTTAGAGAATATCATCTATATAGCGGAAAGTAGAGTCAATGGATACTGCTAACTTCTTTTCTTTATTCCTAAGAAGTTCCTGTAAGAAGACAGCCTCATATGAATAAATCAATCAATTAATCAATCTATCTATCAATGTGTACTTTTCTGTTTTTGTCAAAACATTATCAAACTAAGATTCATGAAATGAATCTATCTGTTAAAAACACAAGAAACAAGAAATTAATATTATTTCCGTTTAAAGGGTCGATGTAACTGGTCTCGCTTCCTTAAGATATCATGCTATTCCCTCAGTTTTTTTTTTTTTTTAGTTTTTTTAGTTTTTTGTTTTTTTTTTTACCTTGATTCGTCTTTTTTTTTCGATTTACGAGATTTGAATATCGGTTGACTACAGTCGCCTTAATGAACATTTGCTAAATAAGTTAAGATCTTAATACTGTTTGGTTATTTGCGATCTATGGTCTAATATTATCATTTACTGCATGACCGAATAAGATCATTAAGCTGTTGCGAACTACGTTAACACCACAAACTAACCACTTAATTTTCCTGCCAAAAAAGACAAACAATATATTTCACATGTTCAAATATTGCAGTAATTCTCAAATCTGACGGTCAAAAACTGTGTGTGATGTCGTGTCAAATTTACCCAGTATGTAATTACACAAAATAGTATAGTATAGAACATGTGATTTTTTTATGTAATGGATATGAATTGCTTTTGTAGTGGACTTAATGAACATGTCTAAATGTGCATGTATCTTTACTCTTATTGAGATATTACATATAACTTGTCATGCTTATATAACTCAATATCTGCTTTATGAACAACACAGACATAGGAATTATTTATTTTAGCAGACAAAAGTAAACCAAGACATCTAAATGATGCAACTACAACAGTTGCTTCACAAGAAGGCTCGACAACAACAACATCTACATTGGCAAATGTGTCGATTTTTGTAGCTGCTTTGCTTATACTTACTACAATTATTACTTTAATATTGGTTGTTCGCAGTAAGTAAAATTTAATTTAATTAATAACCTTTTTAATGTTAATTTCAAAGCAATACGACAGTGTTTCTTGTAACTGTAAGAACGTGCACATGACGATCTTATTTTGAAATTGCTTCTTTTTTATCATGTGTTAAATTTGTTTTCCGTGGAAATGAAAAAAAAATATGCGTTTGGAATTATGCAAGCGAAAGATATAAGATAAAAATAATTACCTTTAAACCAAAATAAAAGAATAGTGGCTATGATATTTAGAGGCACTACGCTTCATTGATGACTTTGCCACTTTTAAATATGAATAATGTTTTCTCTTTTATTGTAGGATTTCGGTACAGAGGTAGGATGCCTGTTCAAACGTAAGAACGGAAAAGGAAACAAATTAATCATTGAAAAATGGGTAATCAGTGACTCAAATGGGTATTGTACTAAATGTGAGATGAAAACAACAGCGACGATGTGAATCGTCCGTTTATTCATTTTACCTCGACCTCACTTTTTACGCCTTCCGATAGGGATATATCTAATACAAACACTCGCAACATTTGAGACAGAGACCAAGGGGGCCATATTCTTATTAAAACACATGCTAATACAATTAATTAATGTACAAAGAATGAATATACAAATTATATAAATTAACCAGATTATGATTGGTCATATAGTAATTGATTATTTATAAATTATTCTTATGTATGTTAGAAATATTAAAATATTGAGTTTTTTATTTAAAATTGATCACCAATACTTGATGAATTCTCTTCCGCTATGATGAGTTATAATTGATAGTTATTCCGTTACTTTTATTTAATACGTTGACTTTGACTTTGAGAACCACCTATTAACTATCTTATATCACTGACCATGTTATTTTACTTTACTAAAACCAAAGGAGTTAATCAATAGTGATCTGTTTTGAAAGGGGAGGTATGATAAATCCCGCTTTTTGTCAAATTTATGTATCTTGTCATTATATTTAGAAATATGCAACAGTTTGATGTTCTGTACAAAAATGTAAATGGTTTAGGATAAAGCTGATGGTCATATATACATTGACCTTAATTTTTGCGTCGCGTTTTATTATACATGTAACACTCCAAAACGTGTCTATCCCCCCAAACGTGTCCGATTCCCCCAAACGTATCTATTTCGCCCAAACGTGTCTGATTTCACATCCCCAAGCGTGTCCGATAATTGTTATTCACCAAAACGTGTCTACTATAAGACGCCTGAACGTCTCAAAACTTTTAGCGCTATTATGTCCACAGTGTCGTCATTAACGTTTACGACAATTCAATTTTACGGTTGTAGATGTTAAGGTTCTAAAAAAAGATTAAAGCCGCATTCAAAGGACATAAATGCTGAGGATTTTTGGGCACAATTACCGGAAATTAAAAAAGGAACAGAGTTGAAAGAAGAACATCCAAAATTTATTAGCACTTATTTGTTCAACGCCGGTTGTTCATATTTAGCATAATTGCAAGTTTGATTTGCAACATATAAATTAACTCTTAACTGTTGATTGCTTTATATCCAATGACAAATATTTCATGCAAATTTAGAGCGGACATAAACAAATTGCAATTAATTAGTTTTGTACAGTTAAATTCATCGCTGACTATGTGAATTCTTTTGTAGCAATCACTCCGGTAATGTCTTACTACATGCATATTAATGATGTTTGAGAAGCACTGATTTTTTTTATCAGTTCTTCAAAGTATATACTGGTAATCAGTTTTTGGGTTCGAGCATCACTAACGAGACATAAAAAAGAGGAATAAATTTGCATGTATCATTAGCATTCCTGATACCAACCTTATAATTATAACCGTTATTACCTAAAAGTATCGTTAAAATGCGTTAAAAACTGTATTCGTCAATTCAATGACTGATTGTTGCTTGTGGCAATTATTTCATGCATATCTAAGACAATAAATTGATTGATTGATGGTTGCTAAACGTCCAGTGGCAAATATTTCATGCATATTTAAGACTAGAACATATTAACAATAAATACATTAGGTAGGTCTATCTCTTCCTACACGAGGTTTCAGGTTTAACATCCCCATTCTGACTGGACGTGGCTACGTACTTATACATCCCACATAGCCAAACGGCGCCCAACCGTTTCGCAAGGATTTAACTGTCGGTTGGAAGAAGACATTGTTAACAATATTTCTGTTCTCCAGTTACGCTTGGAGGTAGGACAATAGACGAAAGAGTAAATTAAAAGGAGAATAAGTCAATAGAAGAACAGTAACAAAATTATATATTTAATATTGTGGACATTTTATTGTTACTTGAAGGCCAAAAATTAACTTAATTAAATTGAGCGTTGATGCTTTATATGGACACGTTTGGGGGAATGGACACGTTTGGGCGTTCTTTAGAAAAAAACGGACACGTTTGGGCGTTCTTAAAAATAACACGTTTTGGCGCCTTTTATCACTTAGACATGTTTTGTAGTCCATTGACGTCATATGGACACATTTTGGGGAATCGGACACGTTTGGGGATGGACACGTTTCTGAGTGTTACATATATACGTCAACTTGGCATGTTTATGACGTCATACAGACATCACAAGTGACCGTTCTGTACTAAAGTGTCCATATTATTATAATCTGTTCATTTATCAGAAATCCAAAATACTTTTGAAAGGCTTGAAGGTACCAAGAACTTGTTGATAACTATTCCGTATCAACTTCACAAATAATACACGATGGTCTTGTAGTATAGATTTTGCGTACTGACGTTGTTTATCATCTTTATAACGTGTTATAGTATTCTTTTATTTGTCTTTATTAATATTACTTTCACTGTTAAGTCCGGTTTTTTGATATATCCATTTGACGTGAGTCTGTGCTTATGTATCCCGTCATACTTTGAACGACAAAATTATTTCATTTTTTTATGTAACTTTTACTGTTGAGTCTGTTTTTTGTGATATACATTTGGCGTGACTCTGTACTCATATATCCCGTCATAGTTTGAACCACACTATTGTTTTATTTATTAATATTGTTTTTACAGTTAAGTCTGTTTTTGTGATATCTATTTTACGTGACTCTGTGCATATGTATTCTGTCATACTTTGAACGACAAAATTATTTTATTTATTTATATCACTTTTACTGTTGGGTCTGTTTTTGTGATATACATTTGGCGTGGCTCTGTGCTTGTGTATCCGTCATAATTTGAACCACACTATTATTTTATTTATTGATATTGCTTTTACTGCTGAGTCTGTTTTTGTGATGTCCATTTACGTGACTCTGTATTTATGTATCTCTTTATACTTTGAACGACAAAATTATTTTATGTATACCTGTGCGAATTTCAAACGCGCGATTTTACGCCAGTACTTAAAACCTTCCATCCTTTATAGGTGGATTTTACATAGATATATAAAATCGTATGATATAAGCATAATGAGGATGTTAAATTTGATGTATGCTTCTTCCTAAAATTTGTTTGTTTTTATAGTGATTAAGATGATAACACAATGTTGACTGCTGTAACCCTATTTTTGACATTTTTACGAATTGTGTCTGTTTTGTTCACGCATCGTTGTCAATATAACGGAATTTGATGCGACTGTCATACAAGTGAGAGGTTTGGCTAGCCATAAAACCAGGTTCAATCCACCATTTTCTACATAAGAAAATGCCTGTACCAAGTCAGGAATATGACAGTTGTTATCCATTCGTTTGATGTGTTTGAACTTTTGATTTTGCCATTTGATTGAGGACTTTCTTTTTTGAATTTTCCTCGGAGTTCAGTATTTTTGTGATTTTACTTTTGAATGAGTTTAGTATTTTTACAATAACAGGGCTCTAATCATACCTTCTTTTAAAGAATGTGTCTTGTAAATTCATGGCCAAATGATTACTTTCATTTATATTATTTGATGTCAAGTTTAAACAACGAAACAAACAAGGGCAATGAGTTCATATTAGACAAATACTCTTCATGAATAAAAATATGAAAAGTTTACACTAACAACTTGTTGAGAGTTGTATTATATTGACTAAATGAAAGGAAAGTAGAAGTTTAAATGTCATTTGGATTTTTTTTTTTTTTTTCACAATTGTCAACCGTCAATAGATTATAAATTTTGAAACCAAAATGTCTGCTCTTTTATGTTCAAAATGTTTTTTTTTTTCACTTAAGCGTATGAAATCGAATTATGATGTTGCTGTATGTTTTCATCAAGATTTTAACTTTTGGTTGAAATAATATGATTGTAGTTTTATTGATGTATTCAAAATAGTATTTTTAATTTAGTAGTACCTAACATTAAATACTTTTAACCAGGAAAGTCTAGGACAATCGTATCATAAATTATTTTTTTATCAATAGATTATTTAGATCCCAGAGAGATTAATGAAAGATATAGATCAAATGGAACAAACGTAAATCTTTTGTTTGAATAAAAGCACACTTATCATTCAATAACATACATATTTAAGCAGCCAAGGACTTTTAATAACTGAGAAAGCTGTACAATTATATATGATGACAAAATTCATTGTACGGTATATGTTTATGCAACGATGTTTTGTTATCACAATTTCTACTTTTATTTTTAGAAAAAAAAATAATGGAATATCATATAATAAACAAAAAAAGTGAAAGATATGCACTAACAAAGTGTTTCTTCAAAATTATTAGACAGAAATTTTGAATTCCTGTTTTTATTATATAAACTTTTTCATTGATCGTTTCAAATTGGTTTTGCTAATGTTTATACATATTTCGTTCTACAAAAAAAAAAATGTGTAACTCTTTTAAATTGTTAATTTGAGACAGTTTCAATACACAAATCCCAGTGAATTCTCAATGGATTATCCAAATACCGTTTTATACCTTATAACAACATTATAGTAGTCATTTATTCTGAAAACACTTTTTTCCATATACTGATAAAATAGAAATAAGAAGATGTGGTATGAGTGCCAATGAGACAGCTCTCCATCCAATTCACAATATGTAAAAAGTAAACAGTTATAGGCCAAAGTCCGACCTTCAACATGGAGTCTTGGCTCACACCAAACAGCAAGTTATAAAGGGTCCCAAAAATGTCTAGTGTAAAACAATTAAAACAGGAAAACCAACGGTCTAATCGATATAAAAAACGAGAAACGAACACTTATGCTCCACATCAACAAACGACAACCACTGAACAACAGGTTCTTGACTTAGGACAGGTGCATACGAATGCAGCGGGTTTAAACGTTTTAACAGGCGCCAACCTTCACACTAACCTAAAACAGTATAACCATGAAGTATATCCACAAACAAAACTTGAAAATGCTTAATTTCTCAGTTGGAAGAATACCACAGGGACAACATTTTTTGTGTTGAATGTTTGTCAGATATATTCAAATCAACGGATAAAATCCGTTTTAACATGAATACAAACATCATTTGCATTATTTAATTAATTTAACTAGTATTTTTTCTGTGCTTTAGATTTTTTGCACCCTTTAAGAAAAACAATCTATTGTTATCTTTTGCGTTGCTGTGGTACATTTTCACCCATGAAATCCTCCAGTTACCAAAGTAAATAAGAAACCTATGAATTGTACATATCTGGACATGCTTTCAGCGTATTATGTTACGCAAAATTACTGCTGTCGTTCGCTACAGAAATGTCCTGTATCTTTCGTAGACTTCAAGATAAAAAAAAATTCTGTTAGTAATTGATCTGCAGAAAAATATGCAAAAACATAAGCAAAGTTCTTTCTTTGAACTATGACGTGAGTTATATAAAAAAAAACGAGGACAATTGCAAGCTTATATCAGACCTAGAAAATAGCACATTCAATTGTAGACCTCAGAAAAACACCAAAGCTTTAAAATAATTGATTTTCATTAAGAAATCCTTAAAGCGAAAAGTAGCAAATGTATACGAGACTGTTCCTCAAATTAAGCATCGCAAAAATAAATGCACATTTAGAATCAAAAGCCTTGTCTTAAAATATGCCAAAAATAAAGCAAACGAAATTTATTTTCTGAAAATTTCTATCTTTTAGAGCCATTTCATAGTCAAGAGTTACACAATGTATGTCGCTCGGTGTAGAAATTATTATTTAGCATCACCAAATTAAACTGTTTGAATTCCGATTTATTTACACTGCAGATGATATATTTTTCTTACGATGAGCAAAACTGCAATTCCAATTCAAACCGAAAACCTTAAAAGTGATGAAAATATGATTCTTTATTCTGTCAATGTTTCAGCAATGTTTCGTTGAGCAAAAGATTCAACTATTAAAGTAATTGTTATATGGTCTATGTCAAAAATTGCAAACATTTTGTTTATCATTCTATTAATAGCGGGATAAAATGACAAGTGCCAGTTTCTTACTCATCACTTTTTAGCTTTCACTCACCGTTTACTTTAAAACATCTAATTGTAGATACCGCTTGGCCTAGTAGAATAAAATTGAACAACAATTAAATCAAAAATAGCTGGTTTCCAGGTTAGCATTGCCACATTTTCGAAAACAGTATAGGTGAAAACGAATAGAAAAAAATTAAATCATTTAAAGGCTGTAAAACGGCAATTGACCTGGCTCTTTATAGAATTTGCTGCATTTTGAAATGGTCGGAATCAAGGCTTAGGTATACTCATGGGAGTTTTTATAAAAACATGCCATACAGTATAATATTTATACCAACCCAGTTAACACGGGCCAGACGTAGTTTCTCAGAGTGACTGGACTAATGGGAACATATTTTTCATTACGCTGTCGTGCATATGACCAATCATCATGTACCAACAATTATTCAAGGCTTGTAGGGGATTTCCAAACTATCATTATTGTAAACCCTGTAAAATTGGTTACATAAAGTTATAAAAAGGAGAAATTTTAAGATTCATTTATTCATAAATCAGATCTAGAATCAATAATCTTTTCTGTCAGCTCTATTTTCGCTCGATTGGAACGAAATTGGATACCAATTCATACATAATCCGTCACACAAGTTTGAAAGCCTAAACTTTTAAAGAAGTATAAGGATGAAAATGATATTTCTAATAAGGATCAATATAAACCTAGAATTGATGTAGTACACGCAAACTATCAGGCACAAATTGATTGATTTTTGTAAACGTTCACTAAAATCATCAGTCTGTTATCGTTTCATTATATGTGGCCCTAAACAATCAATCGTTTCTGTATGGAATGTTATATTTACCTATCAGTGTTCAGAATTTGCTGTATTATCTTTTCTTGAATGCAAAAAACAACTAATATTAGAGTGTTTGATTTCGTATTAGCAGTGCTTTGAGATTGTCCTTACTTCGATCATTCTTTAATACGGGTTAACACTGTTCATGATGTTTTGGTTTTGTAACCGTTATTTAAGGGTAAAGTGTATTACTTGTGATCAAATTTGTTGTAGGTTCTTTTATGTAGGTCTTTTAAGCTCTCCATCCGCAATATAAGGGGAGAGTTGATATCTAAAAAGAAATGTTCATCATCGTAAAATTTTAATTGCCTACTCCAAGCAATTAGAGACCATGGTGGTAATTTGCAACATTTATAGACTTGGGACTATTTAGAGCTATATATTATATATATGCATCTTTTTATTGTTGAGGACTGCATGTTTCTCACTTAATAGTTTTTTGTTGTTGTTAGGTTGCTGTCTTATTGACCTTTACCCACATCACCTTTCATTTAATCTCGAATGGAAATTCAAATATAAAACAATTGAATGTAGACCCAAACTTCGAGGAATACTTTGAAGAGACTGAGACACCGCATATCCACTGTATTTATTGCAATGCATATGGACAAATTATACAGTTCGTTTTTCCTAATCTAATTATCAACAGTGACCGGGCAGCTTGAAATGATATGGCATAATTGTAGTATCTAGTTTCATGTTTCGAGCGATTATTTCAATGTAAAGTTCTTGGACTGGACAATGACACAATTTGATCTTTTATCTTACCTCCTATACATTTCTAGGAATATGATTGGTTAAAAGCAATTTCGTGGAGACCCTGTATATTCCGTATTAGGTTATTAGGCGATGCTTATTTCAATACACGGTTAGCAGTGGTGTTACGTCCCTTTATCAAAACAACACGGTGTTGAGAAAAAATCTGAAAGGTTTCAACAGACGAAGAAATTGATAATGAACGATTGAAATGAATTCATTAAACACATTTAAAGCTAACAAGATGTTATTGTTGGCATTTGTTTTTGTATAGACCAATGAAAGTATGTTCTTAATACTAACGTCACTTTGATAGGCCACTAGTCTAAATACCGCATGTTAAGATAGTCGGTAAAATAAACTCGTTACGTAGTGTGCTAGTGACCTAATACGATATATATGGGGTCAGTAAATTCGCTAGCTCTCACCCCATATGGAATTTACTGACCCCATATATATCGGAATAGGTCACTAAGCACACTATGTAACTATTGATATATAACTCCGTCTAATTGGGGCATATTGTATACAGACTGAAAGATACATGAACAGTATACAAGGATATCAATCTTCATTATATAATTATCACGCCGACTTGTCAAAGGTCAAAAAATAAGAAATGCATATCTGTATAGCAGCTTAAATACGTATCTCTTTCATCCTTTGGTTTGTTAATGAGAACTGATTTTTGGGAATAAAATGACTATGAGAACTAATAACTATACGTGATTAGTATAAAGATGATTTTTTAGAAATTTTTGAAATGAAGTTTTTTAAAACGTGTTTATTGGTTTCCTCATTTTATTTTAGTAAGAAGATAAAAAAATATATATATC
The DNA here is from genome assembly GCA_017311375.1 of Mytilus coruscus. Classification (NCBI taxonomy): domain Eukaryota; kingdom Metazoa; phylum Mollusca; class Bivalvia; order Mytilida; family Mytilidae; genus Mytilus; species Mytilus coruscus. The sequence goes on from CM029598.1 coordinate 92,478,650, forward strand.
ACTATTTAATGTTTTTTTCAGTGGCCTTGACAGCACAGCTTACATCTGAACCAGCCTTATCCGGCATAATGAAGTTTGACAAGGTGATATTTAGTGTCGGTTATAACAACCTCTCAGCGTATAAAAATACCGGGAAGTTTATTTGCGAGAAAAGTGGACTTTATCTGATATCTACATCTATCCTTGCAGAAAGCAATAACGCTTACTACTCCTTGTAACTTAATAACAATGTGATATCAAACACATACATTAGTTATCACAATAATCCAGCTGGAAAGAGTCATACCGGTACGATTGTTCTGTCTCTGCAGTTACATCTTAATGATAGTGTGTGGATAAAGAATGGTGGCAATAGTATAACCAATGGTAGTTGGTCCACATTAACAATTGTTAAGGTGGAATAAGATAGGCCGAACGGACATAAGAATATGTTTACATTTTTTGTGATTACACCATCTACAAATAAAAGTTTTAATTTTTCAGTTGCATGTGTTTGAAATTAACTGGATGGACAATAATGACTTTTTCGAATTAATTTGAAAATCAAACTTACATGAAAGAAATTGAATTTAAGCACCTTCATTTATTTTTCATGCTTTAAACAAAATGAAAAAGTTATTAAACATTATTCAATAAAAAAAAAAAAAAACACTTTATATAATTTCACACTCTCAGCTATGTGTTATGTATATATATTAAAGAGCAGGTGTCTATTCAAAACTTGAAAATGGAGAAAAAAAAAATCCGAGAGGACGATCTCTCACTTAGTATGTAACTGTAACTAAGGACACACAAGACAATAACAAATGCAGGTTTATATACTAGCTATTATTAACCAACTTACTACAATATGTATAGAAATGCCCATGCTTTATTAGAGAAAAATTTCGGCAACTGGTCATTATGAACGGAGAAATTGCTACAGCCAGTCATTATGAAATTTAGTCATGCATTACGAAATCACACCCGTGCATTACGAAATCACAGCCATGCATTATGAACAGATGAAACGGGACATCGATTAAATCAAAATGTCGTTTATTTTTTTAAGATAAGGGACAACTTTTAAATTTTTTTTTTTAACTTAATATCATAAAAAAAAGTTTTAATGATGTTCAGTGTTTTGTTACGACTTGAAACGGAAATATTTCACTGCCTTTTTGAGTACGACTTTCGATTATTATCACGGTTTCATTTCCGTTGATCAATCATCAGAACGCTGACTACTCAAAGAGTAAGAAAAGTTAAACTGTCTGATTTATTCCTCCCAGCTACTTTATATTTGCTAGATAAAATGAATTGTAATAGCATAGAATTATGTACTTGGATGAGAAATCAGAAATTACATCTGACAATGTTGACCAAAAATCCACCGTGAATGGGAAAAGACAAGTTCAGCTATGAATTCCCATATCTTCTTCACGGTAAGATTATTACTCTTTATTTAATCGAAGAATTAAAACCATTTAATAAAAGTGTTATGAACTGGCTTTTTCTGTATTGGTCCTGTTATCGATTCGTGGTTAGTTGTATTTGAATCCGAGACTGGAAGACTGTTCTTGAATGAAGTTTTTTTTTTTTTAAGTTGGTTAATAAAAGTATCAATATATGGACTTTTTAATATTGGCCCTGTAACATGCCCTTGATATTAATAATGGCCTCGGACAGTTGTAATGGCCCTCGGCGTTGCCTCAGGGCCATTACAACCATCCTTGGCCATTATTAATACCTCGGGCATGTTACAGGGCCAATATGAAAAAGTCCATACATTAATACTATATTAAAAAACCCTTTTTCTCATAGGCCTAATAATTGAACATCTGCAGATATAAAACTAGCCATCACGTGTCAGCGAACGGACCATCGCACTTCAGCGCAGACCATTGCACTTCAGCGTGACTATCGCACTTCAGCCTTCCTTTCGTACCACCGAGTCCTACATATGAAGGAAACTATTTGGGAGCATTCGTCAACGTAGCAATACAATAAAACAATGAAGGACCTTTCCAAATTATCTCCAACGGCATACAAGTCATTTCTGCATTTTATGAGAATATATAAAATAAAATAATCTCAAACGAATACTATACTGCTAACTTTGCCTTTCTGTTTAAGTATTATTAAATTGATCTGATGCATAAGGCGAAACATATGAAGTAAAGAAGGTCTTAAGTTTTGAAGTAAAGTCCTTTAATCTCGAAATTTATGTCAAGGTCATATGTCTATATCAAATTTCAATTATCAAACTTCTAAATTCTGACTTAAACTGTACATTACCGCTATATAGGTTAAGTCCTTTTACTAAAAATAATAAAATCATTCTCCATATCGAACATGATATAAAGGACACAATTCAGTCTTCTTCATTTATTTTATTACTTCTAGAAGTTACAATAACGGTCGGTCAAATCAACTAAAAACAAAAGAGATGTTTTCAGCTCTCCCATTGTAAACTTTACATTTCTATGTGACAAAATTCCAGTAGTGACTGTATATGGAGTGCCATAGTTTGAGTTTCTTATCATGCTTTTCTTGATAAAGGGTTCTGCTTACAAGGCAGCTTTTGAATCATAGCAAACCGAAAGGTGCCACTAGTGGCGAAAGATCTGCAAATCTTTCCAGAGCACCTTAGATCTTCCCGGGGTGTTCGTAGGTTTCGTATTGATTCTTTTTATTGTTTTCTGTTAGTTTTTTTTGCACTGTTGTATTTCTGTTGTCTTTAACATGTTTTATTCTTCTAGCCATGGTGTTGTCTGTTTTTCTTTAACTTATGATTTTTTATTGTCCCTTGATTTCTTTCCTCTTTCTCTTTTTTCCCTAACAATCTGTTACACCATAATCTTCTATTTTTACTCCATTTTTTTATCATTTCTAATTTCTGCTGAAGGAAATGAATCTTAATTTTTTTAGCACAAGAACAATATTAAAAAGGAAATGTGGTTTGATTGCCAATGAGACAACAATCCACCAAAGTTCAAATGAAGTGGATGTAAAAAGTAAAATAACAAAAATACCGAACTCTAAGGAAAATTCAAATCGGAAATTCCCTTATCAAATGGCAAAATCAAAAGCTCAAACACATCAAACGAATGGAAAACAACTGTCATATTCCTGACTTGGTACAGGCATTTACTTATGTAGAAAATGGTGGATAAAACCTGGTTTTAAAGCTAGCTAAGCCTCTCACTTGTATGACAGTCGCATAAAATTCCATTATATTGACAACAATGTGTGAACATAACAATCAGACATAATAGGTAAAAATGTAAAAAATAGGGGTACAGCAGTCAACATTGTGGTATATCTTAATCACTTTAAAAACAGACAAATATGTCAACAAAGAAAAACAAAAAGGCATATATACAATACATATAAGCAAAAATGAAAGACAAGAACACACAAAAAAAAAAAAAAAAAAATAACCATAGCACAACACATTGGCGGGATGCATAAGTACCGAGCCACGCCAAAAAGATATTACCAAAATGGACTAAACAGTAAAGGTTAATAATTCACAAAGACAAATAAAAGAACACTATAACACGTAATTAAGATGATAAACAACTCAGTACCTAGAATCTATACTTCAAGACCATCATGTACTATTTTAAAGTTGATAAGGAATATTTATCAACAAGGCCTTGGTATCTTCTCATGAACTTTTATTAGAAAAAGGACGAGACGTTTAACGGTTATTTGACATAACCCTGGTTATCTTATGATAAAATGTAGATCACAACAAAAAGGAAAGGGATATTTTAAGATAAATAATAGTATTTTAGAAAGTAAAGAGTATCAAAACATCATTAAGAAACTTTTGAAACAGTGGGATCTTTTTAAAACAGAAGTGCGAGACTATACTATAGCATTCTGTAAAAGGAAAGCACAAAATAATGTAAAAGATATAAACATTTCAGAAAATAAACTTAAAAAATCAAATCAATGTATAAGTATGAAATGCCAAGAAGATGTTATTGTCTATTTTAATGAAGAAATCAGTAGATTAGAAAATAAACTTAGTAATTTATATGAATCGAAAACTAAAGGGGCACATATTAGATCGAGAATTACATGAGTGGAAGAAGGGGAAAATACAAAGTTCTTTTTAGGATGAGAAAAGGCTAGGCAAACAAGAAAAACAAAAACAGCCCTTAAAGACAAAAATGGCGAGATACATAGAGATCCTACAAAAATATTACAACTTGAAAGAGAATTTTATCAAGATATATACAAAAGTTCAAACCCTTAAAAATCTTATATTAAAGACTACATTTTGAATACAGAAACTGATCATAAATTAACCAAAAAAGAAAGTGATAGCATGGAAGGTCTATTAAGTATCCAGGAATGCACACAATCACTATTTAAAATGAAACTTAATAAAGCCCCGGGCAGTGATGAGTTAAGTGTAGAGTTTTACAGGATGTTCTGGGAAGATCTGAAAGAATTTGCTGTTGATACATTCAATTTCTCATTTGAAAAATAACGGTTATTTCCCTTCTACATAAACAAAAATGACATGACCCTATCTCTCTCTAGATAACTATAGGCCAATTACATTATTAAATGTAGATACAAAGAGAGTAGCTCAGTCATTAGCGCAAAAAATTAGTAAAATACTACCACAAATTATTCATGGGGATCAAAACGGGTATGTTAAAAATAAATACATAGGATATAACATTAAACAAATTCAAGATATCGTTGATTTTGCAGAAAAAAATCAACATAGAGGGAGCTCTACTTTTCTTAGATTTTTTTTAAAAGCTTTTGATTCTTTAGAGTGGGACTTTATGTTTTTAGCTTTACAGAAATTTGGATTCAAAAGTTCAATGTTGAAATGGATTAAAGTTATATGTACTGATATTAAAAGCTCAGTTATAAACAATGGTTGGATTTCAAAACCTATAAGCATGTTTCGCGGGATTAGGCAAGGGTGTCCATGCAGTGCAATAATTTTTGTAATTGCTGTTGAAATTTTAGCGTGTAGGATCAGACTAGACCACGACCTCAAAGGCTTTGAAATTAAACTTGATGGCAAACACTCACACATTAAATATTAGTCAACTAACAGATGATACCACTATTTCGAAAGCTCTTAATATGATTGAAACATTTGGAACATTGTCAGGATTAAAATTAAACAGAGCTAAAACTGAGGGTGTTTGGCTTGGGAAACAAAAAACTGCAAAGATAAATATGAAAATATTAACTGGACAAATATACCTGTAAAAAGCCTAGGTATATGTTTTGGTCATAATAAATAAGAGTGTCAACAATTAAATGCTGAACAATTTTTAGAAAAATTAGCAAAAATCATTCTTAATTGGAAAAAGAGAAACTCAACCATGATAGGGAGGATCACAGGATCACTAAATCATTAATTATTCCTAATTTTACATTTTAAGCATCTGTCTCGACCATAGATAAAATGTATTTAAACCAGTTTAAAAAATGATATTTGAATTTTTATGGAATAACAAAACGGAAAAGGTTAAACGCTCTGTATTAAGTTATGACAAATTAAATGGGTAATTAAAAATGATTAATTTAGAAAAATACATAGAAACTATAAAAATAGGTTGGATTAAAAGATTAACTGCAGAGAAATTTTTAAACTGGACTGTAATATCAAAATTTTATTTGAACAAATTTGGAAACAATCTAGTTATATTGCAAATGAATCTGGATGGTGTAAATTCAATACCAGATATAAAAAAACTACCAGAGTTTTATCTTGATATAATCAAAGTTTAGATTAAGAATAAAAATAATAATAATAAAAATGAATACCCAAATAACTACAGACTAATCCGCCAACAAGTTATTTGGGGAAATCAGTGGATAAAATTTCAAAAAAAAAACCAATATTATTCCAAACTGGATAGATAGCAATATAATATATATAAATGATATCATTGATGAATTTGGAAATATAACAGAAAGATTTATTAGACAAAAGCTAAATAAAAGACAAATTGGATTACTGAATTTTGAAATTAAAAAAGTTATACCAAAAGAGTGGGTTAATATATTAGCTGAAAACTGTCGAAGAACAATTAATGTTCTAACATATAATGTTTTGTATATTTATGACAAAGATAACTTCAAACAAAATATAAATAAATTAGAAACAAGTAAAATTTACAAAATATTAATAGAACAAAATAAAGAAATGCCAATTGGCTTTTACAAATGGAAGAGACTGCTAAATTTCGAGAATATAGAGAATAAAGCTCACACTATATTCGAATTTGTTCATAACTATTTGAAAGAAAATAAATAAAAAATGTTCAGATGGAAACTTTTACATTTTATTCTTCCAAACAAAGTTTTATTAAACAATGGAAAATTTGTCCAAACTCAGACTGTAAGCACTGTAATATTACAGAAGATTATGAACACTTTTTTATTACATGTCACTTTCTTGATAAGTTTTGGGAAGAAATATTTAATATGTTAGAAAACGTTAAACTTGGAAAACACATTTTAACTCTGAAGAATTTGAATTGGGGTTACAAAATCAGTGATATACAATACTACGATATTATTTTTTTTTTCTCACAGTGTTTATGTTTTCAATTCACAAAATACACTATCTGTCAGATTTTAGAACAAAGAATATCAAAGTATTTTCTGTATTTAAAACTATTTAAAACAGAGCTTAGAAATGGGCTTATTCTACAAAACAAATATTTTAACATTGAAAGAAAAGGTATATTAGAAAAATATTTAGGTGTATTTGAATTATATGATCTGTTATCATGGTTAGTAATGTTAACTTTGTGTATTTATTAATTTATTATCTAATTTTTGTATATTTATTTAACTTAAACGTACATGATGCATGTATGATGTACATTGCAATATTTATATAATCTGGCATGATGTATGTACATTACAAAAACACAGCACAATTGTTTTTCGATAACCGTATGACTATCAATCTTTCAAATTATAACTGTCTTACCTGAATAATAATGTAGATAAAGCTAATATACAATCTATTCCAATACTGATTAAAATAACCGTTATCCGGAAACACATGGAAATTGGTAATAGGTTATAAACCATCCCAATCTCGGATGAACTATGAAATTCCGATAATAAGGCCAGATGATATAAGTACTTTATTATAATATAATAGCATCATTTATCTTTTGATATTATATTAATATTTTTGTAAACGACTTACAATATGCAGTTTATCTACCTGAAAAATCCCTGAACTTCTGGTACTAATAAAACAGGGACCTTCACTGAGATAGCTGTGTCAGTGGAGTAATTGTTAACAGCGTGTGCAATAATGTTGTTCAATAATAAAAAAAAAAAATTCGGTTCATCAACTTTCTGCTCATAAACTGAACTGTAAGCAATTATAGGTAACTATACGGCCTTCAACAATGAGAAAAAACAAATAACGTATAGTTTGGCTATACAATGGTTTTTTTATATTTTTTTCAATGGTATAACGGACAATATTAGACATTCTATGTTTGATACTTTGGTATTTATTATTTCACAGAACTATCTTGAAAGATTTTCAAATTAAGCATAAAATATAGGGGAAGATATGCAATATTATGTAGGTTTGGTTTACATTTCAAGGATAAAATCTACTTTAATTTCTTAATCACAATTTTCGTTGTATATCAGATTGTCAATACAAAAAATATGTCATACCGATTCCAATTCCTATAATTTGTTTTTCGTCGTCTTTTAGAACGATGCCCCAATCTTATGGAAATCAAAACATTAAATTAACTGAAAAGAGAGGCGAAGTATACCTAAGGGACATTCAAAAATCGAAAATAAACTGACAAGGGGCCATGACTAGTGTGAAGCTAGCCGTCGAAAACAACCGGCGTTAATATTCATGAGACCAGCCTTCAATAATATTCATGAGCTGACTTGCGTTCGGTGAAGTGTTATAAGAAACTATGATCGATTTATATGATTAAATAACGTTTTTTTGTTTATATTTGATATTGTTTCAAACAGGCAAGTCATTGTGTGTCTTCTTCGAGGTCCGCGTTTATTTAATCAATTACAAAAAGGAACTATTGGTCTTCTGGAAGGTCAGCGTCTTTTAACAACATTTAAAATGAAAGTACAAAAAAGGTTAATGCTTCCATAAACATAGAACCAAGAACGGATCTTTTCAAAATTCTGTGATTAGTGAAATAATGTAAACTGAAACAACAATAAATAAAAGGATGATTAAATTTAGAAATTTAACAACTACTTTCAATAAAGAAACTGAACGAAAGAGACGAAATCTGAAGATGAAATATGCTTAATTATGAATCCTGAAAACGGGACATTCCACTGGACAAATTAAATAGAACAGTTTTTATAGATATTTCTGACTTCTCGAAGTATTCAAATATTTAACAAATATAATTAACACGTACACGGAAAGGAATTAAAGGGAATTAATTGTCATAAGGGCATTCCATAATCTGTTCATTGTCTACAAATATAGTCCCATCTCAAAAGTACTACATACCGTAAATGCGATCGTTTATCTTCAATTTAAATCACACCAGACAAACAAAAAGTGTTACAATTAAAGAAGATGAAGAAGAAATAAATATTGACAGTTACTTTATTATGACCTTTCATTATTCAAAACTACGGAGAGCAAACAGAGTCTTAACATAATCAGGTTATTGCCATTCAAAGGTAAGCATTGCGTTTGAAATGGCCCATAGCACTTATGCCCTAGACCCGCACGAGTTTGTCAGAAAAGGGTAAGGGGAGTACCCTGGTATATCACAAAGTCAAAATTAACAATTGCCTGCTGGCCAAACGAAGAGATTCTCCACGTGGGCAATTATACCAGAGGTACTCCCCTTATCCTTTGCCATGATACCAGAGGTAGAGGTAGGCATTACCTCTAAAATGGCCCATAGCACTTATGCCCTAGACCCGTACGAGTTTGTCAGCAAAGGGTAAGGGAAGTACCTCTGGTATAATTGCCCACGTGGAGAATCTCTTAGTTTGGCCAGCCGGCAATAGTGGTATTGGACTATGTGACATACCGGGTACCCCCTACCCTATGCTGACAAACTCCTAAGGGTCTAGGGCATAAGTGCTATAGGCCATTTTAAAGGCAATGCCTACCTCTACCTCTGGTATAATGGCCCACGTGGAGAATCTCTTAGTTTGGACAGCCGTCAATAGTTAAGTTGGAACTCCTACTGGTCTAGGGCATAAGTGCTATTAGCTGTTAATGTTGAGTTTAAAGACTCTGATTGATCTCCGTAGTTTTGAAAAATGATATGTCATCGAAATAGTAGCTGATGGTTTTTATTTTTATGTCTTTTTTCATAAACTGTAAATCGTTTTGTGTACGTCCGTAAATATGTCCGATCTGCATTAAATGGAAGAAATACGATGGTATTTACGGCATGTAGTACTTTTGAGATGGGACTATATTTGTCAGATTATGGAATGCCCATATGACAATTAAGTCCCTTTAATTCCTTTCAGCGAACGTGTAATGTATATTTGTTAAATTACTAATTGCAAATATCTAAATACTTCGAGAAGTCAGAGATATTTATATATTAGAACCGCATTTCTATGGATTGTTTGAGTTACTGTCCCACACTTTCATGAAGAATATGCATATTTCATCGCTTTTGTTCAATTTCTCTATTAACAGTAATCGTTAAATTTCTAATCATTCTGTTATATATTATTGTTTAAGTTTACATTATTTCACTTATCACATAATGCTGATGAATCGTTTCTTGGTTCTATGTGTATGAAGGCATTAACCTTTTTATTTACTTTCATTTAAATGGTGTTAAAAGACGCGGACCTTGCAGAAGACACCTATTGTTTTAAGATTTTATATTGCTATAAATAGCAGAACCATATTGGATATTTACGGCAAAAAGTATTTTATTGTTATAATATAATAATTACCTACACCACTTCATCGAACGCGGTCTAATCTTATGAATATTAATGACGGCTAGCCTCATGAATATTAACGCCGACTAGCTTCACACTAGTAAGGCCATGGCTTAAAAAGAAAAAGACAGACAGACAAACAACAGTACACAAAACAACACAGAAAACCAAAGACTGAGCAACACGAACCCCACCACAAATTGGGGGTGATCTCAGGTTCTCCGGAAGGGTAAGTTGATCATGCTCCACATATGGCACTCGTCGTGTTGCTCATGTAAGAAGGACCCCGGTGATATGTCGAATTCAGTAGGTCGCATTCGGCGGGAGGGGAGGAAATATAGTTACAACAATTGGAACATATCTGTCGTCATCTGTGAAACGGATATTCCATAACGGTATGAATAGAATATAGAATAATAAGTGTAAAAAACAAATTTGGAGATACATTTTCACATGACCGATTATGCACGATATGCTGGTAATGGGCGCAATTTCTTTTAATCCAAGATTGAAAATGAACTTGTTTCCTATGCCAAATGGTGGTGGTGGTTTGAAATGTCTTCATGTTTCGTTCAAAACAAAAGCCTACACAATTGCGTGTCCGAATGCGGTCATGAATAGGCAAATTGTTGACTGTTTTTGATTGCTTATCCAATGACGTTTACTGTTATTTAAGTGGCTAAGTACCAATTTTGTAGTTTAATTGTTGATATTCATCCCACATTTACTAAGGTTTAGAATAGTTTTATTGTTATACAAGCAATTTCTTGGTGTTCCTAAACGTAAGGTTATACAGACAGAAGAAGAAAGTATACTTATCTACAAAATTATTTTAATTCACCTGTGTTTAATTTTGATATTACAAATGGCGTAATTTTTTTCAAAGCTGATGTTTTTCTGAAATTGTTTAGCATTTCACAGCGGTATAATACTTTTACTAAAATTATTCATCCCTTATTTTTATTAACTTTGTATTTACATTGTATCATAGATCAAATTTATTCGTTCAGTGTATGTTCATTTGGTCACTACGTCTTTTGATTGAGTTTAGCCATTCCAATTGATATTTTATAGTGTGTCTTTCTATGTTGTAATGTTACACTATTGTTTCAGATAAGGGTGAAGGTTTGGTACCATTAAAACGTTTAAACCCGCTGCAATTGTTTGCACCTGTCCTAAGTCAGGAATCTGATGTTCAGTAGTTGTCGTTTGTTGATGTGGTTCATAAGTGTTTCTCGTTTCTCGTTTTTATATAGATTAGACCGTTGGTTTTCCCGTTTGAATGGTTTTGGTGTTGATTGGTGTGGCTCCGTGTTGAAGACCGTACCTTGACCTATAATGATTCACTTTGATAAATTTTGACTTGGATGGAGAGTTGTCTCATTGGCACTCATACCACATCTTCCTATATCTATCTATACATTACTATCCATTGTTACAAAAGTAGGCTGTGTTTAAGGTTACACGATACCGAATGACGTTACGCCACGAGTTATCGTTCCTGCTGTTGTCGGCATCCATGAAATTGACGGCAGACGTAAAAATAACTTAAAACGAAATAAAAAAAACAAAACAATTTGCCTCAGTCTGGTATAAAATTGTTGAAAGATAAATGTTTCTTTATATCAAATTTGCAAGTATATATGAGAATATATTAAAAATACCTTTTTTTTAGCATCGCTTTTTATACGTATCATATTCAATCACAAAACAAAAACTTTACAATAGATGCGATTCAAATGAAAGAACAAAAATGAGAAAAAAAAAATCACAGTTATATGAAATTTAGATAAAAAAAAATACTTATAAATAATCTTTGTATAACATGATTGTGTAAAATGTTCGCAATATTTTAAAACTTTCACGATTCATAATATCCTAAAAACGGACATTTATATCGTTTATAATCATATCAGACTTTGGAAATAAAACTGCAAATGTAGGCCCTACACTGTACTTTTATCACGAGATAATAAAATAATGAAATAACTTTTATTTTTGATAAACATTTTTAATTGTAACTTTGCATCGATGCAGAGTGCCGAGAGATTTGATGCAATACGTTAGTTGACATTTATTGCTTCGTCGCCTCCTCTCGTTCTTTCTCTCATTCTTTACATTTAAAACTATCTTTTAAGCACTTTTCTTGATTTACCTTCATCAAAGCACCGATCATTCATTTAGAGTGGGGCCACGTTTTTTTTTAATGAATCGTTCGATTGTAAATTTCGAGACAAAAATATATGTAACGGGATCTGAATGATTTGATTTTATTTCGTCTTAATCGAGTACATATTAAGTGTTGACATCTCATCTGCTTGTATGCATTTTTTCGCTAAATTCTATCTGTATTCTTTTCCATATAAATTTCCTTTTTCTATTTTGCTAGCGGCGTTTTTCGGCAACCATTTTAAAACGAATGGGTTTCTTAACGGAATTGCATTTATAGTGGTACAGCTTCAAGTATTTTCACACATTATCCTACGTTTCTATAATTTGGATTTCTACTTTCGAAACAAAATTTCACGGGGAAACGGCATGAATCATAAATAAGAATTTATTACAAAAAAAAAAAAAAAAAAAAACAAAAACAGAATAAAAAACTCAATGTTTTGCATAAGAACATATACAGATAAGTCGTACAAATGCTTACCTATCAATAGAAACAGAACATTTAACTAAATACATCATACATGCGTTTCAGCAGTGGAACCAAAATCAAAACTGTTTTTGAAAAGAAAAAAAAAAAAAAACCAACATGCGCTTGGATAATAGGTGAAATAATTTGCATTCAAACGTAGTACATATTGCTTAACTGCTTATTGCGTTTTAATAACAATATATATTTCGACATTGAAAGATTTAACAACAAATATTTATTACAAATCATTGATTTTCATTTTCATTAAATCATTTGTTTCAGGGGTATCAAGTGAAGGGGGTTTATATAAAAAGAAAAGTACAGAGACATTACAACCACAATTAGACCTCTATACATGTGATTGTGCTCCATCGAATGCTGGAACTATTTCAAGCTGCAATGACACTATAAAGATGTACCTAGCAAATAAAACCCCATACTTGAAAAACTTCCAAATATCAACTACTGAAAAATTCCTTTGCAATAATGACCAACATGATATTATTAAAGAAATCACAACCACAACCGAATATGCAGGCTAGTACTTTCCTATTCAAAACGTTTTCTGCAATTGATTTGCCTTTTATAATTGTAGAGAAATCCACGTTTTTTTTTTTTTCATTATGTGGAAAAAAGTATTAGAATAAAAAGCAGAATATTTTGTTTTCCTTCTAGCAAATATATTTACTTTGATTGTTTCAAACACTATATTTACCTTTTATAAAGTAATTACAATCTAATGTTCCTACGTATCTAAACATCCCTGGCTTTCAAATGTTGGGGTTTGAGCGTTCCATTAGAAGGCAAATCCAGAAAAGTGCTTTGGACGCACAAAATGTGAAAAGTGTTATTTTCATTTACAATTTCAAAGCCTCCTAAATAAAGGCATGGATAGTTAAGTTGTCAAGTTTAAGCAAATGAAGAATTCACCTATATGACTTATTAACGTAGAGTTTCAATTTTAGACATTAATTCAGAATGACGGATGATGGATGCATAACATATTTATCCGGTTTATGGAGTTCATCCCATTCTGTTTGTTTTTCATTACTTTAATTTCGTGTTTTGTCTTGACTTATAATATTTCAAGATTAATCTGTATACTACATTCCTATTCTTTTATTATTATAGTTAATTCACATACTACTGTTATCTTTTCTATCTATTTTAGACATTAATTTCATGCATTTGACGTATACAATTGGTGGCATAGCTGCTGTTCTTGTTGTTATTCTTCTTTTTGCTGGTGCAGTTATAATAACAATGGTGTTGAGACAAAAACGTATGTAAAAGTATATATATGTGTGGTGATTATTGTTGAGCTTGATTGATAAATAGATGGCGTGTTATTCTAAATAGGCAAAGCTGTAGTGAAATAAAAACATCTATTGTGAAAATAAAGACAAAACGCAAATTATATCAAGGTTATAAATGTGATCAATATACACACCGGATTAAAAATTCATTGCTGAATTAAAAGTTGTGCAAAAATCCTTTGATTGGTCATCGTAGCTTCAATACCCAAAACAATGCTGAAAATATTTTTAAACCAAGGATAAAACATGAAAGCCATACAGCTTCTTTTCAATTTGTTCTTTATAAGTACCGGCTTAATGTGGGGATTGAACGGTCAAAATTCAAACACAATGAGAACATGGTGTTTCCATATATATCATGCAAATAATTTTTCCAAATTTGTTCTAGAATTTCTCTATTGTTTTGGCAATCTAACCCTTTCTGAACCCATTAGTTAAAAAAAATATCAACGTGTGGTTGCCGGGATCCCAGTAGACGATTGGCCAAGTTAAAAGGTCCAAACCTTTATCAACTCTTTGCATGAATCGAAATTTGCTAACAGGTGTTAGAGAAATTAACCTTTTTTAATTTGTATGACGTGGAAATCCAGAATGTGGAAGGCACTCGAAGGGGATTTTCGTTTATCAAAAATGAAAATTTATTTGATAATCACTAGAGAAAAAAATTCTTACATAGTTACTAGTGGATAATCGGATTTATCCAATTTCGATAGTTAAATTATCGAAGTTTAAAGTCCTCGCCGATAATCCACTTGTAACAACGTAATAATCTATAAATATAAATATTGACTTGTAGAACGTATAAAAGTATAACAAAAATAACTCCAATGCAAACTAACTTCGAGTAACTGTCATGTTTGTTGAATACTATTTGTGACTTTAGTCGTTTTGTATGGCAACGATAATCTTTCAATTTATTGCTAATAAATGTTCCGTTTGTTTGTAGGACGATGAACTCCGAGTCTTTGTCATTTTTGTTAAAACGACTATTTACGACTTTGGTCGGTTTTCTTTATGGCAACGACAGTCTTTCGACTCTTGGTAATAGATGTTCCTTTTGTTGGTTCTCAATCTTTTCATTTGATTCTTAATTTTAACATATGGGATAATGATATGAAAATACCAAGTACGCAATTTCTTGACATATTAAAGCTAAATTAAGAATAATGGTCAATGGCGTAGCTAGGCTATTTTTAAGTGTACGCCGGAACCTCATCCAGGGGTTTGAGGTCCTCTAAGCTGATCCAGGGCAGAAGACCTACTTGTAGGGGGCGATACCCCCGGAAGTTCACGCGTTACTGAGAAAGAGATACCAATATCGGTCACTTAAAACTCATCAATGGCAACATACTTGGTTGGTTAAGAACAAAACTTTACGACAAAAGAGATGATTTCAGCTTCCAATTTTCTATGTAGTAACATTCAAGCAGTACTTGCATATGGAGTATATACGTCCGAGTTAATAAGATTGTTACGTGTAATCAGTAAGGCGTTTATATCTTAAACTAACGTTCCAGTAAATACTTGAATTCAAGCTGTCCATAAACAATTCGACAATACCAAAAACATATAACTATCTATCTATGTTATGCACAATGAACTAAAATATACACACTGACTCTTTGTCGATATAAAGTAACAGTGAACAATAATATATACAAGTATTACTAGTATACAATCTAACAGCCTGTCCTCCAGATGGGACGGTCTGTCACTACACGACAGTTTGGACTAGTACAGCTTGTCCTCCGAGTGGGACAGTCTGTCACTACCAAACAAAGCGGGATGGTACAGCTTGTCCTCCGAGTAGCACAGTCTGTCACTACCAGACAGTGCGGTCTGGTACAGCCTGTCCTCCGAGTGGGACAGTCTGCTCTGTCAATCCGACCAACTTGTACGTTCACTATGTACTCAGTATAAAGCGTCCTCCGAATATTATAGCTCTACTAGCACTTAATATAAATGCCGTACGCTCTGTTGATTTATGAACATTGGCAGCTCATTAACAGCCTCAAGTGGCGTTTCTCATTCGCTTATATACCCAAGGGCGAATACAATATTTCCTGGATAGGAGTGTTCCCAAAATGTTCCCCTTTACTGAACACGAGAATCCCTCACAACACTCCTATAACCTTCGACCCGACCACTGAATTTCCCGCCAAACATCTAAATCTTAACAATGCTTTCTCCAAAGTAAATCAAGTATTGCTACAATAAGATCATTCTTATTTGTAACCATAACGACCAATAAACATGCCAAGATATTCCAGAGCTTACATTTCTTACCATCATTTCCTGATAGATGGTAGCTGCTTACAAGGAAGTTACTGAACCAAGAGTTCCAAGTGGTGAAGTTGAAATCATCCCTTCGAAAATTTTACGGTCGGCATCAAGAGTTGGTTGACAGTTATGGAAAATCTGTTTCACAGGTTGATAATGACGACCGATGTGTTCCAATTGTTGATATTACCACAATCCCGTCCTCTTTTCCTCGAAATATGACGTACTGAATTAGAGACTAATCATTAGGTTTGTACTCACTTCAGCAA
Source organism: Mytilus coruscus (assembly GCA_017311375.1). Taxonomy (NCBI): domain Eukaryota; kingdom Metazoa; phylum Mollusca; class Bivalvia; order Mytilida; family Mytilidae; genus Mytilus; species Mytilus coruscus. Next base: position 92,495,080 of record CM029598.1, read on the forward strand.
CACGACGGGTGCCACACGTGGAGCAGAATTTGCTTATCCTTCCGGTGCACCTGAGATCACCACCAGTTTTGATGGTGTCCGTGTTGGTCAGTCTTCTGTTTCTATTTTATGTTCTGTATACCGTATTTGCCTTGTCGTAGTTTTTCGTTTTTTTGCCATGGTATTGTCAGTTTGTTTTCTAATGATGAGTTCGGATATCCTTTTGCTATCTTTCACCTCTCTTTTAGAGTCTAATTTGTTTTGTTTTTTTCTTATGTTAAATTTATTCATTGTGTTGATCTGGAATCTAATGGTCATTTATTTAAGAGAAAAATGTCCAAACCAATTGCCCAAAAATATGTTTAAAAGGAGATGTGGAGTAAACAATCAATAGACAAAAAATCAAAACTTTATAGAGATAGTAAAAAAGCAAGTCTCCATTTCAATGTCGTTCTTTTCATTTTTTTTTACCTTATCTTATTTACTCACCTTTTTACACTCAAAGTTCGTTAATGGACACATGTCCTGATTAATTTTCATAGATGGTCAGGTGTAACGTAAAAATAAATATTCAACTGTAACATAAAATATAGCCACATTGTATCTCAGCAGATAATGAATTGCTTTTAACAATAGTTAACTGAGTGGAACTCACAGTAGATTTAGACTTTGACAAAAAATGAACAACTCTATAATATAAAATATTAAAACAACACGTTATTAGTTTCATGCGTCCTAAGCGCTTTTTTGTATTTACTTTCATCAGGAGCTCTCAAAGCTGAATATTTGCAAGCCGAGGATGTATAAGAACCAAAAAAGTTGCAGAGCTATATGACCAAAAAGTACCTAAAATTAATATGATGCCATTTGATTAAAAAGTAAATTTCGTCACTTTGTCTTTTAATTATCATCAATTACAAGTCATTGAGGAAAGAATTACAAGGTTTTTGTGCTTTTAATCAGCTCTTTTAATTTATTTAGGTTAAAATATTTTTTTCTTCAAAATTTATGTGCACGCTATGGCGTTTTGACGTAAACGTAGCTACGTGCATGATGGTTGAACCTGAACGGCACGTGTGAGATAAAAATAGAACATGTCATTTCAACCAAATAAGTAATCAGTAAACAGGTTTTTTATGAATGTTTTGTTTCTTTTTGGTTTGCTTTTGTTTATTTCTGTCCAAATCAAGCCAAAAAAAAAAAAAAAAAAAAAAAAAAAAAAATTGGGTTGCGAATAATTCTTATATCTAAAAGATGGATCTACAAATCAGTTAGGATAGATCCATATACCAGTGTTGAATGATATGAGCTGCGTCGGATAGAAATCGACCTTATATAAATGAATATCAATATATCTGTTAACCTATTCCTGGTTGAAACTATTGCTGTGGAAAGACTGTAACTGTTTGAAAATTTAGCTGTTATAAGAAAATCTACAAAACAGACCAAAATTCATCTTTTATTTTTTTTAATTTTATTTTTGAATGTTCAAAATTCAAACAAAGTCTTACACATGTACATGCATACATGCACTTGCGTAAGGTCGATTTCTATCCGACGCAGTTCATATAATAATCGATTAGTAATGAATCTTCAAGTTAAATATCAACTATAAAATAATGCTCTAAATTGATAAAATAGATATGGCTAATTATGCTTAAAAATCCTGCTGATTTGTATGATTTTTCAAACATTATTTGTATTCTTACCCTGTCATGCCAAAAAACTTAAACAACTCGAATCTCAAAAACTGAAACGATTACCTTCCCCTCCCCCCGGTGTTTCTTCTTCCTAATTATTTGGTGTATTTTTGGAAGACCTATATTCATGTGAACATTTGAACAACAAAAGATCAAGGGAGTAGTTTATAACTAACACGCTGTTTTAATCGTTATATTTTGTTTTTGGTGAACTACCATGATGCCGAAAGTAACAAAAACACTGTTTCTTTAAAACATGTGTTTTCCAAAAAGATATATTTATATCAGGAACATAAACTTAATATTTTCTCACAGTTTATAAAAATTACAATATTTAAGTCAATCTTTTAAGCAAATACATGTACTTGTAAAATAAAGTAGCTATATTATTTCCAGGGCAGTTGCAGACGGTTAATTATCCAAGCCCAGTGGAACGGTAAAACATATAGGATATAGTTTTATTATACTTCTGTCACGTTATTCTACCCTAGAGAGATTGAACAAGTTCTCTTGTATATATAAAAACATAGCGTATAATGTAATAAAAAGTTTAGAAACTCCACGAACTCAATTTCGCTTAAAAAATAACTAGGGAAGAAGAAATTTCTAATACTGTCGGAGCACAATGGTTCGCTTATAGGTTTTAATAACATTTTAGATTTAGGGGAATAAGACTCTTTCACATTTCACATCTATTGTGAAAGATTGTATGTTCAAATCAAGATGTCGTTGTATTCAGTGTGTCGTTGGGTTGGTTGTTTGTAAACGTTGTCTAAATATCTCAATTCGTTAATATTTAAAAAGAGTATTTCCTCTACAATGAAAATTATTAAACAACACTAAAATCCCCTTGAGGGAAAATTAAACCGCTTAAACTTACGTTATTTTTAGGTTTTTCAGCGCCATTTGTGTACCATCCATCCATTTGTAGAATGAAAACAAAGTCTTGTTTTATAGACGTAAGAAGATGGGGTATGATCGTCAATGAGACAACTCTCCAACAGAGACCAAATGACATAACAATTCACAACTATAGGTCAAAGAACGGTCTTCAACAATGAGCAAAACCCATACCGCATAATAAGCTCTACAAGACCCCGAAATAACATATATAAAACAATTCAAACGATAAAACTAACGGTCTGAGTTTTTGTGAGTAAAACTAACGGTCTGAGTTTTTGTGAGTAAAACTAACGGTCTGAGTTTTTGTGAGTAAAACTAACGGTCTGAGTTTTTGTGAGTAAAACTAAATCTTCATTCTTGATCGTTAATTCTTAGATTTCGAATCCTCAATAAAGCTTGCTTAGGCTTAGAAGAAGAAAATTTAATATCTAAAAATCTCTACTTTCTGAATAGGGGAAATGTTGTAACTCATTCGACACAGAAAATATTAAATAAAATATACATCATTTTATTGGCTATATATCATTTACATCTTTTTCTATTTGATAGCTTTATCAAAGGTTTCACTAGTACGGATATATTCTAAAGACAACACATAACCATAACTGTAACAGAGAATTATATTGAAAACATTTTAGGGTGAATACATCAAACTTAGTTTTGTGCTTCCATTAGGCAACAACTGTGTGTTCATATAGATTCGCCTTTCAAATACAATTAATAGAATAATAATGATATTGTCAGCTAATAGGCAAATACGGTACTTGGAATCCATCTCGTGAAAGGTGCCTGGATCTATAGATGAAAATATATCCCTGGGAAAAGTTTATATTCTATAGTTTCGAATTGCTTTCTTTTCTTAATCTTAAAAATTAAGATTTGACGGAACCTGAAAAAGTGTTAATTCTAAAATGAATATACATGATTTAAAAGAAAGAATTTATGAAAAGCTTCATGCTTTGAATGGTTAAAAATTTCACATTATATGGATGTTTGCGTTCAAAACACACCAATGCTATTGTTTATATTAAAACATTGGGATAAAAGTCAATTTAACAGACATAGATAAAGCTCATGTTAATCTACATCTTATGATATCTACATTCATGTTAATAAATATCTATAGGTAGAAATATTTTGGAATAAATTGTTGAATTTTATTTCCCTCGTTTATGTTATATCTACCGTACACTGGTATTATTTAAAACTTAAATATTTCCATATTTGATTATATTCATGAAACCCTTGCATTTGATTTCCTCAATGTTATGATTTGTACAGATTACTTATTCTAAATATAATAATCCGTTTTAAACAATATTAATTTCAGGACTTGTGAGAACAATTTTTGATTCAAATGTCGTCATGGTAACTATCTAAATGATTTAATCCCATCTTATACTAGTAGAATTGTATCCCTCCAGTTGGATATTATTAGTTAAATTGTGTGCTAGTGACCTAATACGATATATATGGGGTCAGTAAATTTCATATGGGGTGAGAGCGAAGCTCGAATCCTCATATGGAATTTACTGACCCCATATATATCGTATTAGGTCACTAGCACACTATGTAACGAATTTATCTTACCGACTATCTTAACATGTGGTATTTAGACTAGTGGCCTATCAAACTGATCAAGTCTTTAATAGTATTAAGAACCTATACTTCCATTGGTCTATACAAAAACAAATGCCAGCAATAACAACTTGTTAGCTTTAAATGAGTTTTATGAATTTATTTCAATAGTTCATCATCAATTTCTTCGTCTGTTTAAACCTTTAAGATTTTTCCTCAACACCGTTTTGTTTTTATAAAGGGACGTAATACCACTACTAACCGTGTATTGAAATAAGCCCCGCCTACTAACCCAATATGGAATATACAAGGTCTCCACGCGGTTGCTTTTAACCAATCATATTCCTAGAAATGTATAGGAGGTAAGATAAAAAAAAAGAGACACATTGCATGTATAGCCCTATTTGGATCGTTACCACTGTTTGTGAAATATCGTCCCCTGATGGTGCAAGTCAGGATTATGACGGTTGTTTTCCATTTGTTTGATGTGTTTGAGCTTTTAATTTTGCCATTTGATGAGGGAATTTCCGTTTTGAATTTGCCTTGGAGTTCGGCATTTTTGTTGTTTTACCTTTATTATACCAAGTTTTCAGAACTTCAATACTAGTATGCTTTTATTGATTACTTTGTCTGTTAGTTTCAAGTTCACAACTAATAATTTAGCTTCTTCCTCAGGCAAAGTTGACCGTAGGTGAATTTGACTGTATAGTTTTTTTAAATGTTAACCCATTTGAATGTAAGACAATATGTTGAATCTCAGAAATCTCGATAAAAAATGTATTAGAGAAACATTTTGTTGTGCGCACAAAAATCGGCATCATATGTGATCTTGTTGGCTTTTATTGACAGGTTAAGAAAACTCTAATAAATCAGTGAAATACTTACACATGAATTAGGGGATCTGATACGAAATAAAAGGATTTTCGTGAGTCTTATGAATTGGACATATCCTTTTAAAATTAATTATAGGTGACTTGCCTTTATCATGAATTCTGCCATTTTGGGAAGGAAAAATTACAAAAACGAAGAAGATTTATTTGTAATTGATTGTTATTCTTTTGTGTACACATGATTTGAATTTTATTTTGGAACAATTTGAACAAATCAATCGTAAACATGAACTTATTTCGAGATAAAGGTTTGTTTCTATTTAATGAAAACTGTATTATGTTCAAAAGCCCTAGGTTCATCAAGTAAAAACAGAAACAATTGAGAATAGTCTTAAGAATACACGTAGGGTACCAAGGGGATATTCAGAACTCATAAGTCGAAAAGAAACTGACAACGCCATTGCAATTGAAAAAGAGAACGACTAAAGACAAACAGTAATCCTTGAAACTCCACATATAACATATAAGAATTACCAAAAACACGAACATGGCAAACCACAATAAAAATCCGGGGTGTTCTTAGGGCTACGGAAGGTCATGGATATATTACTTTAAAGCAGCAACATGAACTAAATAGGTACAATGCATTGAATGCGAAAGAGTTACAGAATGCGAACTTTATAAACTATACACTTACTGACTGTTCAGATAAAAGCAAATAATTCAAGACAAAATTAAGAGAAAACGGTTGTGTGTAGTTTCAAGCCAAATACACTAAATTCGTTTGAATTAATCACTCGGACAACTATGTCGATTGACATAAATTTTATTACTAAAATGTTGATTTTATTTTCAGCATTCGGCCATTAGAAGATGTAGAATATTCTATCGAAAATGTGGTAACTGAACATTTCAACATAACTGATAGGGATTATGAAAGTTCAGTCGAAAGACCAAATTACAGTCCTGAAGGAAATTATAGGCAAAACGCTATTTACAGTGGAAGTGCGAGAGTGTATTATCAATCCATCGTTTCTAGAAATATCAACACTGAGACAACCAACGAACAAGATGTTGTCATTGTCGACGGTACAAATAACAGCCCAAACATCAGCAACGAAAGGGGCATAAATTCAGTCGTTCATCAATATGTAAATACAAATATAATGAGTACATATGAACAACTGAAAAATCCCACCAACGATGTCCACATATATGAAGATGTTAACTATGACTTTTAGACATGCATTATTTAGTTTGTCTTTCTTTGTATAGATAAAAAAAAACCCAAAACAATGAAAATGAAACAAATATCGTATAGGGTAAAATATGTGTTGAAAAAAAACGATTGGGGAAGGAAAAATGTACCTGAACTAGATTGTGATCATCGTGATGACAAAATCATGTTGTGTGTTTCTCAATGATGTTAGTTGTTTTATTGTTAAGACAAATGTTCTATAGTACAAACAACAATCCAATTTGAAGAATCTGGCATAGATCTTCATCTTCATATGTGATTGATTGAATGTTAAATAGTAAATAAACAAAACTGACATATTTGTGTCATTTTTCATTCTCTGACAAAATGTAGATAATATCATTAAATATGTAATAAAAGTACAGGTCACTGAGGTAACTTCCAAGCTATAGGATGCGAAAAATTTACTCATTTTGTAAAGTTAACACATGAAAAAAGCATAAGTATGTGAAAAGAAAGAAAAATGAAATGACCGAATTTTTAAATAAAATATGAGAAGATAACATTATATATTTTTAATGTAGTCACCGTACTTTTTTCTTGCTATAAACAAAAATACAAAACATACTGTACCTTCCTTTTACAAAAAAAAAATATCTGAGAGTCGATCAGATAAAACTGTTAAAACAGTTTTTGTCCTAAGACATAAACACAAAACAGCACAAACAAAAGAGGAGGAATAACCTCCCCTGCAAAACACCTAGAAATATGAGACCACGTGCTTGGCGAGGATGCTGCGGATTATGATTCCAAAAGAAAATATTCTCGTAAAAAGTAAATATGAACAAAATCGAAAATTTTAACTGAATTATAATAAAGTACTATCATTACTCTCATATAAATGGCAAGCGATTAGAACATCTGGCTATAGGAGTTTAATTCAAAATTGGTTTGAAGTATTGCAATAAGAATGCATTCTTCAAGTACTAACCGCAAGTTATTTTTCTTGTGGCTATTTGCGTCGCTGAATCCCGTCAAATATCCCTATACATAAACAGCAGGCACAGAGACGTTCACGAACTATTCTTACAATTGTTAAACTATTATACATGTACATTTTAACGGATACTCATATTAAAACCTGATCGTACAAAACTTTTCAAATACTTATATTCAAACAAGTGCAAAAAATGACGCGAAAATGAACAGACCGGTGCACTCGAAAACTTTGTTTTGGGAAATAAATAAATAACGGGAACAGGGGGATTTGAGATTATGGAAGGATAATTTATCTTTGTCTTTTGTCATCGGTTTGCATGTATACCTGTCATAGACAAGAAAACAGTGATTAATTGAGTTTTACCTATTTTTATACTATACTTAGATTTCATAGTCTAAATGTTGTTTATATGGTCGGATGTAAAAACAAATTAACTAGCACAGATGAATAAATGCCAAATGAAATTTTGTGTTTAGAGCTTATATCAAACCCCTAAAATTGCAACAGAAGTAAAATTCTTCGATCCTTTCAAAATTATGTTAATTTTACCAAAACATAAATAGGACTATAATTTGGACACTTTTGTACAAACATGTCAATTGAGATTTCATAGTGACGTCATATCATAATTGTTGCTTTTGATCTGGTATAGCCATTTAACACAGTTTTTTGTGCAAAATATGAGCAAAATCCTTTCATTTAATAATAAAATTGACCATTGCAACATCTTTTACAATCATACCACATGCCAGGTTATTGTTTATCGTATTTATTAGAGAAAAAGCGATTGGTATGATTTGATAAGCACATCAGATTCAATTTTGCAATTATTGGATGAAAAAGTTTCGACCCATCGCCTCCTTTTCGGTTAATGCATTAACGTTTTATCTAATCATTATGGTTACAAATTCCCGCAAATTACACATTCTTATAGTTAAGGCTACCTTGACTTTTGACCTTATGAATTTTTCCTAAAAGACCAATTGTTACAACTCAATATCTCCATCACACACGGTTTTCGGATTTGACGTTTCACAGCGTCGAGTTAGAGTTTGAGCAGAATTATTTCCCAATAGGACTGTGACATTGTTTTGGACAACTGTAATAAAGGGACGACATTAGCCAGGGAACAGTTCCTTCCGGTTATCCTATACCTGTAACGGAATATGGGGTAAGGAAAGATTATTCGGTCTACATGGGTGATGTCTTTCATGTAATACACAAAATAAGAAGATGTGGTATGTTTGGCAATGAGACAGCTATACACCAGAGATTAAATGACGTAGTTGCAAGCAACTGTAGGTCACTGTACGTCCTTCCACAATGAACAAAAATCACAAGTCCAACGACAAAAAACGGCCTAATTTATGTACAAAATAATAAACAAAACCAATAAGGCCGATTTGATATGGTCATATATATAAATTAAATGCTTACAAAACTTTGAATTGTTGAAATACTAAGGATTTTCTACCACAAGAATAGATGACCTTAGCTGTATTTGGCAAAACCATTCGGAATTTTGGGTCCTCAATGCTCTTTAACTTCCTACTTTATTTGGCCTTTAACTGTTTTGATTTGAGCGTCAATGATGAGTCTTTTGTAGACGAAACATGTGTCTGGCGTACAGAAATTACAAACCTGGTATCTTTGATGAATTTATTTAGACAGAAAGCAACAAAAACAGCTGAATTATAGGCTCTTAACTTTTGGCAGGCACACACAGAATTTGGCAGAGTAAAACATGTTTGTTAGCGTATAATTCAGTGGTTGTAGTTGGTTGCTTTCTGTCATATTTGTTGTTCGTTTATTGTTTTGTTTTGTCATTAATCAGGTTAATTTAGCTGAAATTGTTTCAAGTTGTCCGTTTAGAATTTGAAACATAATTAAAAAAAATAATGTTTGACTCTCTCAGGCAAAGATGACCAAAGAGGAACTTGGCTCTTACATGTACTTGTAGGTCCCGTTTGGTCATACAGTTCTTCACGTGTTTCGGTACTTATACATCCTTGGTTTTCAAATATTTGGCTTTAAGAGTTTTTGATGAAATGAAATCAGAAAAGCGCTTCGGACGCATAAAATGTATACAGTGTTATTTTAATTTTTTCAGATTTTGTCATGTCGGGACCTTTTATATCTGACTATACGGTATGCTTTTTGCTCATTGTTGACCTCTATTTGCTTAAATCTGCTTTTTTGGACTCTGTTGGATAGTTTTTCATTGGTAATCATACCATATCTCCTTATTTCATAAAGACAAACAGTTACCGAAAGCTAATTCAAAGCCAATTACAAAAAATACCTTAATCATGATTTCCAGACTAATGTCTGCCTGACATTTTTTGAAGAAAAATCCAGTACCTTTCGCCCCAAGAGGTTTGAAAAGAAAAGAGAAAAGTACATATAACCAAATAATGATTGTAATAAAGAATAGAGTACAGTGTTCCCGAAGTTTTAATGGAAATACAAACCTATATTAGTGGTACCTACACTGATAATTTTGGACTACGAAATCAGACTAAACTCAATATATGCAAATATATTTTGTCATGCAGGCACTCTGGAGTCAGCATTTGATCACATTTTTGGCATCAACATTATGAAACTGTTGTTTGTCGATGTGCTTTAGTAATTCGTGTGTTCCAGATAAAGAGATAATATTTTCAATTTGATTTTGCGAAGGTAGACTATTGGTTTTGCGATAACATGAATAAGATGTAAACTATTTTTCATGTTATCAAACCTGCTATTTCACCATAAAAACTAAAGATTTAGTAATATGAACTCAATCGAAAACCATAGTGAACGTATTTGTTCCATTAGGGGCTACTCATTACTTGTGAATCTATTTATCCCTGAGTAATATTGTCAAAAACTAGAGTGATTGGTTCAGAACGGCCGACCTGTGGACACTTGAACCAATGGTTATATTTTCAAATTGATGAACTTACCATGATTACATCAATTATCTGTAAACGTGTATAATGGAATGAAGATCTGTCATTTAGATTGTAATCTCTGTTTCAAATTTAAAATATTTGACAAAGAGAGCATAATTGGTTGTCTTTCCTTTCAATGCATAGGGATGAGCATTTTAATGTACGTAACTGTTAAGAATGTTCACTTTTTATTGTTATATTTATTCTATGCAAAAATGTGCAATGTACTTTAATCATGCTTATGCCACTTTTTTATATTTTGTATAGGCATGCATTGCAGTTTTTCTTTCCTTAGATTTATGGCATTTGCTAATACATTGAAAAATTCTAATATTAGAAAAACCTTCAGATTGTATTTTTATGAACTATTATGCATTGGTTCAACACAGTACATGTCTGATTAGGCAACCTGTCTACACAGACTGACAAACAAGAAAGTAATTCAGATCCGAATGAATGACTGAGAAAAAGTATTGTAAAGTTTTTTTTTATTTTACAGTTGGTCTAGACGTCATACCAGAAAGCTGATCTTCGCAACGCAAATTATGAGAACACGAAATGTCTACGACTTAATTAAATCAAATTCGAACCCTCGTTAGTAAACGAGATAGAAGACGAAGATAATTATTGTCGAATTTTCGTATAATTTTCACCAGTCGAGCGTGTAAAAAACATATAAAAAATAACAATTGTCCAACTTATAAAAATTTATCTATCATATGATAAATTTGCGGAAATATTAGTTCCATTTCACATTTATAAATTACAATCAATTGACAACGGAAATTCTTTGTACTTCAAATACAATTATTCCATATGAATAATACAATTTTCCAAAAATACTACTTTTGATTATTTCCTCAATTATGGATAATATGTCAGTCAAGATGTGAGTATATATTGTTTAAATTAATCTAAATGTACTTTGTAATCATTAAAATTGAGGAGTCATACTATTTCTGAATCATCTTTTTATTCTTATCAAATGCTTTCCGGACTTATTTTCAAACTTTAACTTTATTTCACGTGCATGGATTTTAAACACTGTCTAAATTCAATTGAATAGAGCTTTTGAACATAAGCTCGTACACAGGTCATATTGGACTAATATATGAAAGGTAATTGATTGAATATACCAGAAAATGGGTCTTTCCTTGGTTAACTGGTATTTCTTAATAGTCAAGTGACTTGCTGTTAAATGTAATAGAAATGTGTAAAAATATCAATTCCAAGGGAAAAAAAGACGTTTACCTAAAATATCAAACCGATGAAATATAACATTGCTGGTGGACTTTTAGTCCCCGAAGGTCTCAAGAACTCAGTAGTCAGTGCTTCGGTACTGATATATTGTTTGACAAAGATTTCTTAAATCTCAGTTGATACATGTAACTCCTTCAGGCAAATTTGACTTAAGACTAACTGTGCTACTTTCGTATGTCCCGTTTGGTCAAAAAGCTCTTCAAGTGTTTAGGTCTTACACACCCCTGACTATCAAATGTTAGGGTTTTACTATACCTGATGAAGGTAAAACCAGAAAAGCGCTTCGGACGCATGTAATTAATATCTTTTTATGTATCCAAAGCTGTCCAAGAAAAAAATATTTGGAGCATTTATGCCAATGATAGCTAGCAAAACGTTAAAGGCCTGATAAAGACAATGAGACAAGTTCCTAGGGATTTTATGACTTGATTTCTAATTTCGACATATCAATATGAATACATGTTTTCGTATGTTTAAATGATGAAATTTGAATAGGTTCAAGAAGCAGGAACAAAATCACATAAATCTTTTAGTTTTACATTTGCCTATGTTTGATTTGATTTATGAATTGATACACCATGTCTTTATTTTGTCATTGTTTCTGATCAAAACAACCACAGCAAATGTTTTTTAATATCTCAATTTCATGTGTACACTATATAAGAGATTGAGATCAACTTGACGGAGTGTAGCATGACTTTTTCAGCTTAAAAAATAGGAGGACTAGCTTCTCTTTTCAAAATGAATAGTGAATATAAAAATAATGAGTAGTTATATGATTAAATGAGACAACTATCCACCAAAGTTCATATATGAAGTGGATGAAAGCAATGGAAACCGTACGGCCTGCAACAATGAGAAACATCCATACCGTATAGTTGGTCGTAAAAGGCCCTGACATGAAAAAAAAGCCTACCTTTCTCAATCGAAGATAAAAAGTACCCTGGCTGTTTTGGGCTCCAACAGTTAAAGTGTAGTAGGGTTTCGATGATTAAACTTGAAATACATGAAAGAAAAACATAGTACAGCATGGTCTCCAATGTCAAATATATTACGTAGTCTTAATCTTTTGCCATTAGATATGGCAACAGCATAAGTTCCACGCCAAAAATATAGTGTATCCTGGTTTTCCCTGCCAAAAGATAGTAAAGGCTGGGGTCTCCTACCAAAATATGAGGTAACTTGGTTTCACCTGCCTAGATATGGTTTTTGCATGATATACATGTTATAGTGTAGCCTGACTTCGCCAACAAGAATATTGAAGTATATTTCAACTGGCAAATCATATTTTTTTGCGAAACTCCTCGGTTATTAGATGTAAGATGTGGTAAATTATTGCCTAGAATCACTACAGATAAACTATAACTATTCATCATTTGCTACTTTGTCCGAGGAGAACAAGCGTACTTTTCATTTGAAATCAATTTAATTTGGAACAGCATATACTAAACAAAATGTTAAAACGTATTATTAAATGGTATGAGCAAACCAGTCCTAATACGGATAAATCAGCATGTGTAATACTGATGACGTCGCCCCGTTGATATAAATCATGAGTTATTATTGCTTTTCGGCCCAGAATTGGACCGGGCCGAACAGCAGTACAGGATATTCACTTCCGGTTGCATATTTCTAACGCTTCATTCAATTTTGGACGTATTGAAAAGAAAGAAGACAAATTTTTCAATTTCAAATTACACGAAAATTTAATTATGATCCGTTTTTTGTTACGATTTGATGCGGACACATTCCACAACATTTCCGAGTAGAGTTTTCAATTTATCGTCATTGTTTCATTTCCGTCGATCATATACATAAGAACGCAGACGTTACGAGTAGTCTTGTATAATTTCTGATTTCTTCTTCCCAGGTTCTTTGAGTTTGCTAGATAAAATGAATTGAATTAGCATAGATTAAGAACCTGGACTAGAAATTAGAAATCTCATCAATATTGAGAAAACAATTCGTCGTGACAGGGGAAATGCAAGTTCAAATGTGATTCAAATGTTATTCCCTGTACCTACAATGTATTTAACGGTAAGTTCTCCGTTAAATGGAAGAATTAGAATCTTTTTATAAAAGTGTTATGAACTATCTCTTCGGGTCTCTGGGCAAATACAGATAACATCGAATCTATAACAGGGCCAATACAGAAATAGCCAGTTAATAACACTATATTATCTCACCACATTAAACAAAAAGGGAAGCTAAATTTATTTTAAAAAGACGCGGAATATACATGTGAATAAAAATATTATGAAAATCAACAAAATGTGATTTCCATCTTAACAAATACTTGTTTTTAGCAATAATGTTTGAATATAAAATGTGTCTATTTCAGAAATATTGCATAGAAATGGACACAGCTTTTATGTTCTACAGTCTTATAAGTAAGTTTTCTTTTAATACTAAGGAAAAGTAGAGTATCAAAAATATATTTTTTGTGCAATTGTGTATTTGTTTAATGAAATGTAGACGTAATGTAGGTGTGCATGTGATGGAATGAATTAATAATTAAGTCTCAAATACAAATGAAATAGTTATAGAGACAGTGTGCAAAAGAATGATGAACACTTACCAGGAGGAGATACCTACACATTTACAAGTTTAAGATATCGATATCATATTTTTAATCTGTAATATTAGTTGTGGAAAACAGTTGAGATAATTTTAATGTGTTTGCAATTTGCAACAAAATTCCCATAAATATTGTTATCTTTCAAGATCTGAAGAGTTACAAGACAAACTATTGTGATTTCAGGCGAACCACAGAGACGACACAATCCGTAATTTCTTAAAAGATTATACCACCTCCCTGTCTCGACTAGTAAACGGCGACTACCACATCTAAATTAACAAATTCAAATAGGTATATTGTCTTCAAATTCAAAACTGGTTAAAATATTCTATTACATATACCTTTAGAGGTTAAGTTAAATTTTTTATCCATACCTGCATAAATATTCTTTCGAATTTTGTTCTAACAAATTTAAAAATTCACTAGGCAGAAGGGAACCCTGTTATATAAAAATATTCTGAAATTCACAGTTGTCTATTGTGTTTTTTGGATTATAAATGTTGTATAAATTTGCAAAATCAAATCGCAAATGAAGTCATAACTTCGAATAACTCGAAACTTTCGAAACCCCAAATTTCACACAATAGTAAAGGTAAAATAGTTTTGTCGATTATATCTACTTGACATTCAATAGGTAAACATGTTTTTCTTAATATTTGTAACACCCCAGACTTCGTTTTCTCGTTTATTCCTGAAATTTTTCTATATTTTCTATATGCTTTTTTGATTGTTTTTGTTGACATATTTGCTTGTTTTTGTAGTGATTAAGATTATAACACAATGTTGACTGCTGTACCCCTATTTTTGACATTTTTACCTATTATGTCTGTTTGTTTTGTTCACACATCGTTGTCAATATAAGGGAATTTAATGCGACTGTCATACAGTGAGAGGTTTAGCTAGCTATAAAACGAGGTATCCACCATTTTCTACATAAGAAAATGCCTGTACCAAGGCTGCAAAGGAATGTGTGACATGTCTCTGCCTACCACCGTTAAAGAGTTTCCAAAAACTGTTTGGATTATTTTAATTATCACGTTGTTTAAATTGTTTCGGAAATCGATGCTAAACCTTCCAATAGCATAACCAATAGTATTTCTATTGAAAAATTCACTCACCCTTAAAATAAAAAGCATTTTGATCTTAAATGTCATATGACTGAGTATCATGAGTATTCGATTTCACGGAAATCATTGAGCGTTACAATTCGACTATTAAAATCGGCAAATACAAAGATATTATCACTAAAACTCAATTTAATGCGTAAGTTTTATTTTAAGGAAGTATGTAAAAATGTCAAAATAATATTTTTGTAACAATTAAAACATCTTTCTCAACAGAAAGCCAGAAAACAAATGAACTTTCTGTCTCTATAATAGTAATGAAACGTTCTAAACATTTTGTAACTTAGTGCGACACCATCATATTTATATTGCTATATATGAAAATAAAGTTTTCACAATCTCAATGACGTCTATGTATATTCAAGTGATTCTGTTAAACAAACAACATAAGTTCTTATTCACTAAGTAACGATATGTTGAAGTCTCAAATCGTTTACATTGTCATTGTTTACAATTGGGTTGATTTCAAAGGATTATTCCGTCTCAATTTTTCAAAATTCCTCCCGTTTTATGACGTTCTCCATTTACTTTTCACAGGAATTTCCGTAAAAATAGGTCCTGTTGCATTAATCGAATTTTGAGCTGTGTATGGTTTTCATTTTGTTCATCAAATTTTTGGAACTTTTTGCATGGTTCAGTCATTTAAGTGTTTTCAGATCCTATACCAGTAATTTTAGATTTCATGCCTTTAATAATATATATTAATAGTCCAGCTGATTCGTGCATATTTATAGAAGAATTGTGGGTTTGATGATAAAAGCATGAAACTTTGCATAATTGTAGATATATATTTGAGAGTCAATTTAAGCTATGAAAAATCCAATATGGCGACCGTTTTCAAGATGTCTGTCATTCAGTCTAAATTTCAAAACCATGTATAAACTTAAACAAATAATGTTCAAACCAAATCTATTAAAAGCATATAAAATGTAATCTAAAGTTTCTAGTAAGTAATTACGTTATATTAGATTTTTTAATTTTTTCAATGTGGCAGAAAATTTCAATATGGCCTTCAAATTGAAAATGAACAAAACTAAGACAAGGCTTTACTAATATTTATTTCTTCGTTCGAATTCCACTTTGCAGTTCATACGATATTCTAGGGATTGCGTTTCCATAATACATGGATTCTGCTTGCAAGACAATTTAATCAAATATCCCAGATATGTTCCACTTCTCATAGCCACAAATTGTTCTTTTTCATTGACTGGGAATCAAGATGATCAATAAATACGACCAATCACCGATTTTTACTTGCAATGAGTAACATTGTTTGTGATTTTCAGGGTTAGAAAAGAGAAATTTATAAATGCACTATTAAATGATATATGCCTAATTACTAGATATAACTATTCAATCTATTTAAACAGGAGCACCTAGGCAGGTGTCACTTGTCGAACAGGAACTGCTTACCCTTCTTGATCACATGAATTTATCCCCGTGGGGTTGGTGCTGCTCAATTTTTAGATTTTTGTGTAGTGATTCATTGACTCCTGTTAGTTGTTTTTGCGTTTTTATCCATATTGTTATCTGGTTATGTTTTACTAATGATTTTTGAGTACCTAAGTATCTTCTCCATCTTTTTTATCATCTTAAGAACAACATATTTTCACAGCAATTTTCAAAATGTTTCTGAAGGACAGCACATTTAGTCTTTGTCCCACTTCCCACCACATTTTAAACAGCACCGTACCTAACATCAATGTTCTCTTGCATTTTCATCTACCGTGACATCCGTTTTCTATCTTTGAACTACAATTCATGCAAGCAGATTAATGCAGTTGCCTGTTTAATTGCAACACTAAAAAAATCATTAAACAGAAGAAGCAAGCACCTGCCTTGTTCATGACAAGGTAAGCCTGAGATTACTGCATTTTTTTTTATATCATTACTATGCCCTCTTTCAGTTGATCATAAAGAAAACAGTTCGAGTCGAAAAGTAAACATTCGAGTTAAGTCTAGCTTAAATATTGGAATAACGCCAGTGTCTTTACGTGATCCATCGTTGTAGACTACTGTTATGCAAGAATTGTACCTTAGTTACGATTTTCTATAATTTCCTCACAATTCGTTTGGTGTTTGTCTCTAGTATATAAATGTTGCATACACTTGGTTTTATAGGGCACTTAGTTTTACTGAAGGTACGTTAAAACAAAACACCTTGTAACCTTATATAAGGGATATTTGTTGATTTTGATATCTTATAGCGGCCATCTTTGAAAAAGTAGCCATATTGAAATTCCAATTTTCGTTCATAGCTAATACTGTTCGAAGCACCCTTCACTACTACCATGCCAAATTGGAACTTATATAAGTGACATTTGTTGATTTTGATATTTGAGACGGCCATCTTGAAAAAAGCCGCCATATTGAAATTGCAAGGTGGGCCCATAGCTAATATTGTTTGAAACACCCAGAACTACTACTATGCCAAGTTTGGTGTTTTTATCATCAAACCCACAATTTTGTCACCGATCTGCAGGACTATAACTGCAAACAGAGAGTTTACAAAGTCCAATTTGTTATCCGCCTCTCTTACTCTAACTGTAATTTTTTCAGCACTGTTTGGAAAAATTGCATAGTTTTTAAATTTTTTTTCCAGTTTTCACCAAAAGAATCAAGAGAAAGTTTTATAACTGTTAAACAAACAACATGAATTGTTTTTGAAAAAAAGAATGTCACACTGATATCTTCCACTTCTTTTTTCATATAAGTTAGAAAAGAGAATGGAAATGGGGAATGTGTCGAAGAGACAACAGCCTGACCAAAGAGCATAAAACAGCCCAAGGCCACCAATGGGTCTTTAACGCAGCGAGAGAATCCCGCACCCGGAGGCGGTCTTCAACAAACCCTTAAACAATCATGTGTACTAGTTCAGCGAAATGGACGCCACACTAAACTCCGAAAAATACAAACGAACCAATATTAAAAAAAAAAAAAAAACACACACAAGACTAACAACGGCTAGGGGTTAAACATGTTTTATGAGATCTCAACCCTCCCATATAACACTAGCCAATGTGGAATAAACAATCACACAGCTATACGCACAGTAAAACACAGTTTAAAAGAAGTCTGAGTCTGATGTTAGATAAAGTATCAGAAAAACAAGGCGACATGGCTATGATCAACATAAATTAACAAAGTTTACCTTAGTCCAATGTGACTGAATTTAAAATGTATAGAATTTATTCCGTAAAAATTATCATAAAGTAGTGATTCATCATGTATATGTTAAAAAGTAAGCAATCCAACTACGCAAAAAAATATCTAGAGACCACCGTATATGTTTTAAAATAGCCAAGTTCGATACAATTTGTCAAGCCATTTATTATCTTATCAATTATGTTGAAAGTTTTGGGATGTGCCATCAATTGCAAGTTCCGTATTGGAAGAAAATGCAGATGAAGTTTGAAATGTAAAAGACTTTATCGTAATACATGAGAAAAATAAACATATCAATGATGTTTTATGTCAGCACAGATTTACAGACGACTGAACTCTGAAGATACCCTCAGGACCAAAACACCAATCAGTACTTGATGGTAGCCAAAAAAAGCCATAAAAATATAGGCATTCAATTAACTAAGCCAGACGCGCGTTTTATATAGACTCACCAGTGACTCTCGAATGGAAAGATAGATGACCGATTCAATCAGGAGACTCAAAACCAGAATTTCTGTAATTGACATAAGTGATATATAAATGTAACTCACAAACCGATAGTGATTGAGACGTAGGGTCTTAAGATTTGAGGTATTTGGTCAATTAAATGGAAATAAAATTCCAGTTCATACGTAAACCAATTTTTTTTAAATGTGTTTGTTATTGCCACTTCCTTTAAACCGTAAAAATTGTCTACAAACTATTTTTGTTACATTTTTGGTTACGAAATGTCGCAACTTCAATATATTTGGGTGAAAGTGCTTTGGTGACTTTTTACATAAAAATAAGATGTGGTATGATTGCCATTGAGACAACTATCCACCAAAGTCCACATCAAATAAAGTGGACGTAAGCAGTTATAGACAACCGTACGGCCTTCAACAATGAGAAAAAACACATACCGTGTAGTCGGCTATACAAGGCCCCGGCATTAAAAATATGAAACAATTCAATTGAGAAAACTAAAGGCCTAATTTATAACAAAACAATTTACGAAAAACAAATATGACAGACATGAACCAACGACAACCACTGAACTATAGGCTCCTGACCTTGGACAGGCACATAAAGAATGTGTGTGTGTGTGTGTGTGTGTGTGTGTGTGTGGGGGGGGGGGTTAACATGTTTTTGTTTTCTCTCTTCAAATATTAGAAATAAAACGAAGATTATGTTTTTTCATATCATTACACTCATTTCAGGCTTTACGTACTGCGAAAAACTTCTTGTAGAAAAATTTACCAATGTTGAAATAGAATGCCCTATTCAACCAAACGAAAACGAGAATGTGTCTTGGAACTACGAAGAGTCAAGATCTATCGCTTTAGGACGAAATGTCAATCCTGAGCTTGGATTCAAATATGGAATAAGCAATACTTTCAATCTTCAAATTTCAAATTTTACCGATGCGGATGAAGGACGATACACGTGTGCAGGAATAGTTAATGAGAACTACAAACAGCATACAGTAATAGTGAAATTGTGCGGTAAGTACTGCTTTCTAACTATATTTTGGTTTTAGATAGTGTTTAAAGGTATCTATATTGTACATTGATGTACAGCGAAATAACTTATAATTTTAGTTGTAAAATAAGATAATTGGTCGTTAGCATTTTTTTAAATTAGAAAATGAATTTTAGTTATGTAAAACGATTTGTGTTATAAATCTATCAATTTAAATATTATGTTTATATGATTTTATTTTTAAATTTGCCAAATTAGTTTGCATTAATTGTTGTTTTCATTTGTTTTTTATTGCTGTATTTGATTTTCTAAGACATACCGGACAGGACTAGCTATTTTTCGAATGAACTAATCAAGAATAGCAGTGAACCAGAAACAAACCTTATCTGTTTGGACGACGTCATTACCCCGTACAATAACCAAATATACTACAAAGCGTTTATTCATATATCCAAGCTAAGAATGCCAGACCAAAATGTGTTGTTTGATTCAAATAAAAAGGTGAAAAAATGGAGGTTGAGGGAGTATACATGTCTGACGTTAAACGACAAACAGTGTGTGATAGAAGCCAATACCTATCAGTTAAATGTAGAATGTGAGTAAATATAACAAGAATTCGTTAGCTATTTTCATAAAAGAGGTAAAAACTTCCCGCACATGGGTCAGTGACAGCTTTTTTTTTTTACAATGCAAGATTTCATGTACCTAAAAAGTTGCAAAACATAAATTGATGTATTTTTTGCCTTTCGTCCGATACTTGTTTTGCACAACGCTTCTTGTTATCTCCTATCTATTCTGTATTATATAGGCAATGCTACTGTTGTCCTATTTTACAACACCGTAATACTTTTCATCAACCATAATTTAGTGAAGTAAGTCTTTTCGACTATTAATTTTAAAAGTAAATGTCTTTATTCATAAAAGTCCTTGGAAGCATTTATTTTTGCATGTGAGGAAATATTGTAACAAACCTTTGAAAAATGAAATGAACAATATTAAAACAATTTGATTTTCAACGAATTGTGATGATGTCCTTTCACTCAAGTTTCCCAATAATTTTCATATATAGATCGATCATAATTAACCTGAAATAAACAATACACGAGGCACTTATACTATATATCTTATTATTCTGTTAGAAACTGCTTATATTGATGATAAAGAACAGATTTGATATAAAGTGAACAAAAAAGGTTTTAATGCATTTTTTAATGTCACCACCAATGACTTCAAAATGTATAATAACCTATCATACTTTCAAATTGCATATTAAAGATAACTTAAAGATAGTTTAGCAAACATTCGGGTTTCCTGCATGTAAACAAGATAAAAAAAAAAAAAAGAAGTACACGCAAATTTTGCTACATTTAAACATGCATTAAACGCGTTGTTTGATGGGTTGATAGTATTACAGTCCCTGTAACGTAAAAGTTAACACTTTTTCATTCGGGAATCGTACGTACAGCGTTCGGGAATCGTTCGTATAGAGTTCGGTCATCGTTCGTACATCATTCGTATAGCGTCCGTACAACGTTCGGTCAGCGTTCGTTCATCGTTCGTTCATCGTATGGTAAATGTCATCGTTTAGGGTTTTGTATATCGTATTGTTCATGGTATCGTTAAGCGTTTTATTTGTCGTATGGTACATGGTATGGTTTAGCGTTTAGCGTTTCGTTTATCGTATGGTATGTGATATCGTTTAGCGTTGCATCAATCGTATGGTATATCGTTTTGTTCAGCGTCTGATATATGTTATGGTTTTATTTCAGAAAGTTATTTCAATTATTATTTTGAGTTAAAATAATTTAATATAAAAGATGCGGGATAAAAAATTAATTATTAGTTTGGATTGGATTAAATCTCCAACTAATATCATTATGGAATATATATAAAACGAAGGGGAAACGTTTCCTCCCATCATATTTGACTTGAATAACATGAGACCAAATACCGCGGTATAAGTCTCTTTCTTTCTCTCTCTCTCTCTCTCTCTAACAAATATTTCTCTGATCCAAATATTTCCTTGACAAAATAAATTATATATTATGTTCTATAAATGAGGCTTTATATGAGATACACGTTTTATATCTAAATGTATTTAAAAAGACAAGACATCCATGGTATTTGTTCCCTCAATGTCAGAGTCTGATATAAACCGAAAATTGCCAGGATAGATACAAATTCGTTGAAGACATCTATAGAAACAGCGTCGCTTATGATTCCTGCTGTCGGTGTTAAAACTGTTATTTTGACTGTAAAAGTCCATGTATGAGTACAGAATTAAAAAATAACTCTACCTGTTTTCTATTTCTTTATTTTAGAGGTAAGCTTCTGGCCAAGTTTCACCTATTCTAACGCAAATCATTTACCTTAAATAACCAATCAATTGTATTCTAATTCTTTTAACGAATACATGAAATATTTGTCACTGGACGTTATGCATGCAATCGATGATCAAATACAAATCTACAGTATTTATAAACATACTACAATTGTATATATGAAAGAGAGTAAATAATATAAATTTTAATTATTTTACACATATTTGAAGGATCGAAATAATCAGTTCTACAAATGGTTGTTATTGAAAGACTTGAAATTTTACAAATATCACATGCCTCTATGAAATTTCTTATCGACGCACCAAACTTTTCCGTTTCATCGTGCATAGCTCATTTTCCGATTCACTTAAGGTTTCTAACGATCTTCTTACTTGTTCATTACATTCTAAAATTAAAATCCTAACGTTACCCAAATTGCCAAAACTTTTATTCTCAGGCTAGACTGCGTAAAAGATGAATACTGTTTTGTTTGTGTACACACGGTGTTTTGAAGGCCGATATCCAGTTTCGCTGAAAAGGAATTAATTTGCGCCACAACTAAATTATGCCAATTCTTTTTTGCATCACTTTATTTTAAAACTGCAGCATTCATTTGCGC
Organism: Mytilus coruscus; assembly: GCA_017311375.1. Classification (NCBI taxonomy): domain Eukaryota; kingdom Metazoa; phylum Mollusca; class Bivalvia; order Mytilida; family Mytilidae; genus Mytilus; species Mytilus coruscus. Next base: position 92,517,735 of record CM029598.1, read on the forward strand.
CAATAAAACAATCATTTAATTGCGCAAATGTTATAGACTTGTTTGCAAATGTTTGTTCTTAGTGCACTGAGGAGGTCCTTTCCGGTATTTACAGGTACAAGTAGAAATACAGCAAAGGGCCTCCTTAGTGCACTAAGAACAAAATATTGCACTAAGGACCTGATGGAATGATAGAATTGACACAAAAACATGGCATATAGAAGGAGACTTTCTAAAAGTACATATTTTCAAATTTTATAATCATATCTTTAGTAATTATAAAGTTATTTAACAGTTGAAGTCAGTATTCTAATGTTACATGTACGTGTAAATAGGTAAATCATTTCGAGGTAAATATGGCACAATTAAGTTCCATTTATTGGCGCAATTCATATTATGAGAAAAGAAGAGATGGCCATGATTCAAACCTTTTCAATATGATGGTAGTTGGCACAAATTACACCTAACCGTTCTGACAAACTAGTAAATTCTTCGCCCGGGATATGCATTTGACATTAATCTTCCTTCAGTAACTTTACAATACCCAGCCGTGTCATTTCTGTATATTGTACATGTAGATAGCACGTGTGATACATGTATATACACCAGAAATACCCATTCAAGTGAATTTTATCTTTTAGAAGAACTCCATATCGGGTAACATTAAATATACATAAACATTAAATTACAATTAAAAAGGTAATAATAAGTTCAAATGTTGCTTTAACAAGTATTTGTAAACTTATGTTATTACTCTATTTCATGTATCTTTTTGTATTCTTTTTTTTTTTTTTTTGGCTTCAATTACCTTTTTTTTTATCTTATTGACTTATTCGTAAATCGAAAACGCACAAACCTAAATAGAATCATATGGCATTGAATGATTTCTCTAACTCAAAACTAGTCATAGATGCCTCTTAAATTTTATTTTTCTCGTTGGGTTGCTTGTCCATTAATTAACGTTTACGCCATATTCTTTTTTTCGGTATTTGTGAAAAGCCGCTCATCGATCAATTTCAAAAAAAATCTAATAATCGTAAGTCATGAAAATTGAGGTTCAACTTGCTATCAATTTTTCGTATACGCACAAAGATAAAATAAATGAAACACTTTTAAGCTGTTTAAATCATGCAGTGGATTTTGAAAATATAGTTTTGAAAAACCGGTTATTTTGTTTAATACTTTTCTGTCCCTTTTCTTAATAATTAGGACACGTGTCACTGGTTAATATAGAACTAGTCAACCATGAATAATCCCAAACAACAAATGTTTGATTGGTTTGTCATACTTGCTTATATTTTTCAATTACGTATTGTTTTCGGCTGAGACTACTACACGTATAACAGTTATAGTAGTCTCAGTTTTCGGCAATATTGTAACAATATCCTTTAGAATTTTAAATTGCTTCAGTCATTTAATATATATATATTTTTTTTTTTCATGATTAATATTTTTAGATTGATAATATAATTGAATCATTTTTTAAGCATTATTTATATGACATTTAAATATTTATTTAACGTGCATACCGATTTGATTGGCAAATAAACACTTGACGCCATATTAATATTATATATTAACATTTCGGAAAAATTTGGTGGATATTTAATCATCGGCTCTCATGAAGTTTTCTTGTAGGTTAAAGAAGGGGAAAATATACCTCTAAGTAGTAAAACTTTAAGATTGGTATTCTTTAAATTGTATAACTTTCATATTCTGGCTTTCTCTTCAATTTTTAAATTATATGGAGAATCACGTTTTAATGCCAGATCTTTTATTATTTGTTCTGTTAAATCAAAGACATGTAGTACATGTATTCTATTTTCCGGGAAAAATTTATTCACAATGATAAAGAAATTAGGGATGTTGTTTTTGTTGTTTGATTGCTGTCTCGTTGTCGTTAAACCCACTATGATCTCCTACAGTTTAAGTTCCGTTTGATGTACGTTTAACTCGGTTTAAAACAAACCATATTTGATAGGGTTATTCAATATATAATTCCTCAAGATTTTGCTCAGAGGAAAGTAATAGAATAGGTTTGAATATACATTTTAGTGCAAAGTTAACAATAAAAGAAAAGTTTCACTTTCAATTTTCAACTACACAAAATTTTAAACTATTAATTTTGAAGACGTGTTTCATCGTGATTTGTCCTGCTATTCATGTTATAACTGTCGTGATGAAAGTAATTCCTGTACTAGCGAAGCCGGAACTTTTCGTCAATATAAACTTGTGCATGAAATGGAGGTAATTGAAAGACTAATCCCAAACAGCGGCGAAAACCGTTTCATTGAATTAATAAAACCTGGATTATATTAGCCGTTTTACGGACGATCCAGGAGTAGATTACTATATTTAAAATGTATATCAGAAGTTAAACAATTTAAGCAAGAAACTTTAGATAACTTGGGAAACAATTCTCAAGCCAAGGTTCAAGTTATTGAAGAGGTGTATTTCGACAAATAATGTGCCAGGAAAATACAATTCTATTCAAATTAATCAACGATAAAAATGTTTCGAATTACTTGCAGAGTGTCAGATATATTTGTATTGGGGTTGAATTAAGATATAGAAATTTTACAATGACAGATGATATGCACTATGAAAGTTAAACATCCTATGATAAAAGTTTTGTACATCTAAAAAAAATATTTATTTATGGAAAACCGTATACATGTACTTCCGTCCCATTTTTCCTTCCTACATTACAGTACTGCATTTTAGGTGAAATAACTAAAGGGTAAACATTATTAAATCGATTTCCACAACTTGAGGTCATTTATGATAAAATGACATCACAAAAGAACAGAACCAGAATCAACCAACAACATATAAAAAAACGAATAAAACTTGCAAAATTAATCAAAGTCAAAACCCTCTGTAACGTGTTGTAGGAATATCGTGCACAACGTTAAGGTAGATCATAAGTATATATTTGTTGAGACAGATTTTCTTATACTTTGCCAAAATGAAGATTTTACTATGCTTTTTCAAAATATAACAAAAGTATGGGTCACCGTGCTATTTTCCAAGCTATGAGTCGTTGAAAATTGCCTAAATTTGGTTAGATTGTTCATGAAAAACACATTTGTGTGCATTAAAAGAAATCTATGAAATAGAATTTTGAAATAAATTGTGAGAAGATAGGTTTTATAATATGTTTTAGAAAATAAAAAGAAAAAGGGTGTCACCGAACTTGTTTTCTTGCTACAAGTAAAAATTTAAAATTTCCTATTAGTCCAGTATATGTTTTTACTAAAATAGTTATCTCCCTTAAATGGCTTATTTGAAAAAAATGATTCTAAAACACAAAATTTGATATCTGCTTAAATATTTTAAATAATACAATAAATCACCAAGTTTTCTTTAATATTAATAAACAGTCTAATCAATAAATTGCATATATGTCTCCAAGTTTGCGGATTTGAGCAAATATCTAGACCGATTTTGTACTGCCAATGTACAATCCAAGATGGCGGTATACTATGAATCAACCTTAAAGTGAACATTAAACTTATGCATGGCGGAAAAGAAATATACGAAAACGATAGGTGCAATGTGCATGCAGCCTTGCAAATGATATTTAAAGAAATATATTTGATTTATAAAACTTAGGACTTTAATTTAAATATTGTTGATGGGATGTTGAAGTTTCCAGAACATAGAAAATACACAAGAAAATCTATCAGTACACTAGTCTATCAAAATGTGATTGGTGTCCATTTTACAACATATTGTTTAAGAATTTAGTGTTTTCCTATTCATTCTGACATCTGTGTCCCTGGATCTGAACAAGAAATTACGAAGTTTACCTTTAAAAGATTTTTCAACAGAATATTATATATATAATTTTTTTTATTTTGTTTTTCTTTGCGAAAACAAAATGGCCCTAAAGCTAAATTTCATCGTCAGATGTATATTGGAAGGCTATAAACACTTTAGAATATACACCACCTGCTGGATCTTTTACCTGGACACATATCTTGTTACGTAACACGTACGAATGTAAAATTATCGATATGGTGTATTCAGTCGAATATACACGGTATCTCTGGACTAGGGTATTTAAGATATTTTGATCTGATAATGTATGTAAATTTATGTGTGCTTTATGTAAAAAAAAAAAATGCATTTAACCATTTTATTTTCAAAACTTCTTTAAAATGAGTTGACTTTGAGCATATATTTATTTTCAAAACCGGAGACAAATCACTAATTTCCAATTATAAACCAATCTCATTATTATCAGCAGTTTGCAAAGTATTTCAAATTTTTTATAATTTAAAATGTATTTAATCACTTAATTAGTTACAAAAAGCGTTTTGTTTCAAGTTCATATTCGCCTTTTGAGAATACTAATGCAGGAGTTCCACAAGGCTCTATATTAGGTTCCTACTATTCCTTATTCATGTATATGACATAGCTGGTAATTTGATAAGTCTAACTCGATTGTGTGCTGATGAAACATCCTTTCTTATTCAAGCAATAGTCCTTACACAATAGAGGATGTCTTAAATAACGATTTAGAACAAATTTCAGCATGGTCTAGGGATTGGTTTATTGATTTTAATCCTAACAAGACAATTACTGTTCTATTCTCCTGTAATTCTTCTCCAGATGAAATTAAAATGGAACTTCAAAATCAAGTAGTAGCATTGTCTCCTGTCATAAACACTTAGGTATTACTTTTGATTCCAATGGTAAATTCTATACAGAACAGAAAACGTTTTAAAGTGTGCAAGCACAAGATTAAATTTCTAAAAAAAATGAAATATGTATTGACTAGGAATTATACTATTCGCATAAACTTAACACTTATAAGACCAATTATGTAATATGCACGTGAGTCATGGGATGGTTGTACTCAACAAGATTCCGACAATCTAGAACATGACGTTTAGTTGGAAGCAGGAAGATTAGTAACTGGGTTGCCCGTGTTTGCTAGTCCGGAAGTTATATATGTTCAGTGGTACAGGCTGACATTTAGTAGTGGACAGAAGAAAATCCAAAAGTTCAATATGTTATATTCATCACATAAAGTGGGACTGCCTCTACGATTTAATGCCACTTTTCAGTTATAGATAGAATATTAGAAAATCCTTTTTTTCATCTACTTCTATCGAATGAAATAGCCTAAATCCCGACATATGTATTATTCTCATTCTTAATAAAAAATAAAGTATTCTTGTACGTCCAGAAATATGAATATATTGATCGAACTTGACACAGACACATTTGCACGCCAATCTTTATTATTAAGGACAGTTGATTGGATAAAAGTGATGGATTGCCACGCCTATATTAAAACTGAGATCCTATGAACAGACTTCAGATAGCTCCCAGTTTTCGAATTTGATAAAAAAATATTTATATCTCTTATTGTTTCAATATTAAAAGTGTTGAGTAACGTAGCTGAATTTTAGATTAAATTTGGGAAGTCGTGTATATCCCATTTTTAAATTATTCAACATGAAGAAATAAAAAAAAAAAATCAGCTGGTTTTGAAATTTTTCAAGAGTTGCAATTAAATTTATGATACAGAATTATTTTTTTATTTGTGTTCCTCAACAATGTTTGCTAAATCATTTTTTCATCGAATCCCGAAACGTGAAGAGTTTAATACGTGTAAATCCCAAATTCACACAAATAATAAAGTCCCAACCCGACGTTCTTAAAAGGTCTGTTCTAGAGTTTAGTTTCATTTTCAAAAATTTCAGACACGTAAATAATATAGGTTATTAGCGCTAGCTTCACACTAGTTATTAGCTGGCCTAAATTATGATAGAAAACATCCAATGACATGCATAAAATATCTAATGCCATGGGTAACGCATAGACTGTCTTATTTTATAGGGATGCCCATGTGGCACATCAATGATACGATTGATTTAACCATTGTACTTTAGAATTGCAACAAATCTTAAATTCACTTAAATACATGAACCTGTTATCTTGTCGACTTTAAAGCCAACATACAGATAGCCGTTATATCCAGAGAAGAGACCTCGATGAAATTTGAAAGTTAAACAAAGCTTGTAGTGATCAGATAATCTATGACGTAATTTTAAAAAAGACGACAAGGTCGAAAATAGTTCTAGCCGTCTTATAGCAAGAACGTCTCCTCACTCAGCTTGTGGCTATGTGTTGGTGGTGGATAGAGTCACACCGACTCACAATTGACTTTTCTCTGCGGTTACAAAGCTCGTTGTCGAGATCAACATTAGGAAGATACCATTAAATTTTTACGGGGTGGGGGAGGGTGGCTAGGATGAAAATGTCCTGCATTTTCTTTAAATGTAATCTCAATGTAATTGTAGTCCTGCTTTTTTTTTTATTTTAAACTCTATTCTGTCCTGCCTTTCTTAGTTATTAATTTATTCTGACTTGTTTTACATAAAGTCATCATGCCTTTTCTTTTGGCAAGATGTCCATACTGTCTTTTTCTCTTAACTCCTGTCATGCCTTTTTTCAATTTTCATACGTCAGACAAACTTCTTCGTGCATGTGACTTCACATTTCAAAAGGATAAGAAATGTCTTAATTGATAAGTTCTACATTGCATTTAAAAACCATTGAAAGAATATTGTATAATTAGAAATCATTGTCCGCTGTTGGAAGTTCAGATTCGCCATTTTTCGTGCTTGTCATGAGACGATATTTCAGGGGTTTCGATTGTTAAACTCGTTAAATCAAATAACGAACATATTCCATCTCAACATGAGAAAGAGTGGCTCATTTACCTCTATCAATGTTTATCGTTTATAGATGTTGTACTTTCAATGCTATTTATAACGCAGAGTAAAATTTTAAATGTTTGGTATACAAATTTAAAATTATTCAACTTAAAAAATATTCAGAAGACACTGGGAAATATCGACGAATCATTATTTATTTATTATATTGTAACAATTTTTCTTCACAAAGGCTTATAATGATAAATGAAATCAATGTTTTTGCTGTCAATATTACAATTTATGTATTGCTCTCTGGTGATGAGTCTTTGAGTTCTGACGAAAATGATAGTGTTTTCTATCTGTACAAAAGTATATAAAAACTTTGACAACCTTATTCTGTAACAGATCTTACTAGAACATGATCAATTTATGCTCTTAAGGATACGATGATCTTTATGATTGACTATTGTATTCTGAAACGTTTCAATGGTTTTAATTAAAAACAAAACTGATACTTACAATTACGTGTAGATTTATTCCGTTTTCCTATTAATCCGTAACTAGAAAATCGACTTAATATGTATCACATCATAAACTATGCGTGTATAATTTACATTTAAACAAATTCACACACATGACTTGTCATGTACACTAACATATTTTAATTTACACAGCTCGGTGTGTTTGTATTTATTTCTTCTGAAAATAGGCGCACTCGATTAGTTATATTAAGTGGAAAATATCCATTGATTCGATTCTTAAAATTTATATATGTAATTTATTTTTATATCTTCATGTTAAATTGTATATTTATGTATGCATTGGAGAAGACGTTACTAAGTTGAAAACTTGTGTCTAATCCATTTGTCATTTTTGAACAATAAAATATGTTCAAACTAAAGAATCATGATATGAATATAAAGAAAAGAAGAAAACCAAACACATTTTTTTTATTAAAATTGAAAATCCAACTGATTAAAAGTCGTATTGACCTCTAAAATTCTATCACAGAAAACAAGTACTTATAGTATCTCAAAATGTCCAAATATAGCCCGCATTATAATCGCGCAGTGGACATAATTGTTATATTTCTATTCAGACATTCCACATTTTATCAACCGTTTCAGAACTATTTTGAAGATTACGAATTACTTCATTGCATATTTAACGCAAAATACATTTTCAATTCTTTATTTACACTCAAACACAAATATGTGTTACATGAGAACAAATTACAAATCAAATGCAATAAATGACAGAATAGACAGGAAACTAATAACTCATAATAATAGGACGTACGCCAATTCATGAGGGCATGCCAAATTGTCACGAATGTCTAATCAGGTTTTTCTGCGGTTCAAAGTTTGACGTGCGGTGATGTTTGAACAGTGTTGCGTGTATTTTACATTTTCATTTCGGAGCCTTTAATAGCTTACTATGCTGTATGGATTTTGCTCATTGTTGAAGGCCGTACAGTGACCTTTGATTGGTCATTTCTACGTTATCCAGTCTCTGGTTAAATTCTCTCAGTAGACATTATCCCATCATTGATGATCAAGTGTGATATAAAAAAGAAAACTACATTATCGTATCTCGGATATATATCTATTAAATATAATAAAGAATACTTTAGTAAGATTGAATACAACAAAAGCTTTTCCATGTTAAATCCTTGATGCTGTCTCCTTCAGACTATCAAACACTGTCAACCTAATTGTTAACGTGGTATTATATGTGATAACTTGCTTTAAATAATAGTAAACTGAGTATTTATTCACAGTACGCACTTCCTATTTTAGTTGTGATGATAGAAATCTTTATATTATTGATACACAGTTGAGAAATATGGTGCAGTAATTCAAATGCAGATTTAAACCTTATTAATATTAAACCCAATCCCGCATGCAGCTGTGGTCATCCTGTTGAGGATAGTATTCACTATTTTTAAGTGCCCTTTATCAACGAAGCAAGAGAAATATTGTTTTCAAAATTAGAAAGATCTGCTATATCCATTTTGCTTTTATTTGCTGGTGACGGTGACCTTTCATTTCAGCAAAACAAAGAAATGTCCGAGTCTGTACAATCATATATCAGAAATACACTAAGATTTAGAACATTCAATTAAAATTCGAATTCCTACTTCCCAACTCTCCACTCTAGTCCAGTTTTATATATTACTCTATATCATATTAAACTTTTGTTTTTGAGACAAGGCCATATTTTGTCAAAAGACAAGCACAATAACCCCAGAGCGAATTGCGAGAAGTGGTTTCGTATTTCGTTAAAGAAAAAAATGCTAATAGTTTATGTAAAATAACGACTCTCGTACGGTGTCGCGTTTGTATTTTTAACACATTGGTGCAATTGGATGCAAAAATAATGACCATAAAATGTCAGGTTTGCGAGATCAGACAGTTACCTAACAACTAAACAATTGAAAATCTAGGGATCAATGTTTAACATTCGTCAGCAATGAGCAATTTTCATAAATAAAACATGATTTAGTCGAATACTTTGCGAGTAAAGAAAAGAGACTACCATAGATTTGTTATTAACCACAAATGCTTAAGGGTACAAATCAGTATTCAGGAGTTACCTCTTTTGCATTACAACACATTACAACAGAAATTAGAAAATAGGGCCTGGAAGTATTTCTAAGACATTGTTGTTTTCCTTTTCTATGTAGCTTTCTTTCTGGCAAACACGGTGTTAGATTTTATAAATGCTGACAGGCACCGACCATTGAAAAAATCTATCTGTTTAAAATAAGAAATGAAAATAATTGTTTGTTTTATTTTTTTTTTTTATGGCAAATAGAAAATGACCGTTTGATTTAAAATTGTTTAAAATTATTTAAAATAGATTTATGAAAATAATGTATTTTAATGTGAAAAGGCTAGACTTTAATTTGTGGCGTAGGGATGTGATTGAGTGGTTTTGTTTACAATTATTTCCCATTATTTCCGTAGTGAAAATTTGCAATAATTATTGTTTCATCATGTTATTTGATTTTCACATTATAACAAAACTAAGAATATGACGAATGAATTTATAGTTAGCTGTTTTATGTCCAGTGGTAACTATTAGATGTATCATTAGGAGGACATTTTAAATGTTATAAATATAAAATAGATAAAACTGCTATTCAGTCGATTTTAAAATACATGCTATAAAAGAGAATACATAACAATATTTAACAAACCTTTTGAACAAAAGGTCAACCTTAAGACTCCGAATATACTTTTGTAAGAACATTAGATTAATTCCGAATTCCATCTAAAATAAATTGTTCGGGCGTATGACAATTGTCCCGATTTTGAAAATTTTCATTCTTTCATTTGCGCCGATTGCGCCGATTTTATATTTGCTCCTAATTAGATTTACAGGTAAGTTAATCCGTAAGTTAATACTTGTACATGTACTGTACTATACCATTGGTAAAACCTGGTTATAAATGTTGTTCATTTATGTTTAAGTTAATTTTGATTCATATTGTTCTGGAACTTCGTTGTAACATGATGGACATATTGCACACTGAAACGAGCCGAGGAGTCAATTCTTTAATCATCGAGGGCCATACATATCGGAAGGTTAGTGTCCTGAAACATAACAACATATCTTACAAATGTACCATAAAATCGTGTAAAGCCAGAGTCACCACGGATTTTATTGTCAAAACACAGATCGAGCATAACCATGTGGTAGATGTCCGAAAGACAGAGGCTAAATAACTACGGGTACTGTCAAGGAAAAGTCTGGAGGTGTAGGCCTTCTTCCGTCTCCCCGTGGTGAGCAGAGGACAACAGCTATGTACATGTTATGATTGACAATTCATTACATTTGTACAAGTGGCTAATGGAAGAGGTGTATAATGATAAATGAAAATAACATGACTTGGATGGAGAGTTCTCTCATTGGTACTCATACCACATCTTCTTATATCTATTCACCTGTAATTTACCTGTAAAAAAATCGGCGCAAATGAAAAAAAAAATCGGCGCAAATGCAAAACGCCGAATTGTTCATTTGGAAAAAAAATGTTAATACCTTAGTCTATTTTCAAAAAATGTTGACTGAATACTCTGCAGACTGTAGTTTACCCGCACATTCACCAAGTACGTATTTCTACGGCTAAAAAAAAAATCATAATTGTATCTTTTAATTTGTTATTTTTCAAACTTTTTATGTAAATAATGTTGGATCAACATCGAGTCAGATTAAATTATAATTTATTAAATTATATTATTAATTAAAAACTGAAACATGCATCCAATCTAAATTTTACGCATATTATCACCTATATAAAAAGATTTAACAGAACACAATTCATGTTTTATATTAAAAAAAAACATAAACGCTCAACGAAACTATGCACGCTAAGAAACGATGTACGCTAAACGATACGATATACGCTAAACGAAACGATGTACGCTAAACGATACGGTATACGCTAAATGAAACGATGTACGCAAAACCATACGATGTACGATAAAAGGGCGCTTATGTTATCGTTTATGGTATGGTTTATGGTACATGGTTTCGTTCGTACATCATTCGTTCAGCGTCTGTACAACGTTCGGTTGACGTTTCGTTTGCATGCGTACACGTTCGGGAAGCGTACGTGCATCGTTCGGGCATCGTCCGTACATGGTTCGGGCATCGTTCGTATTGTTAACTTTACGTTACACGGACTGTACCTCTTGAAATTGTATTGAAATGAAATAGAACAAAATTCAGTTTATTGGTAAAAGAATTGGCTCTGAAACTTCGTACTTTATTTGGCTTTTTTAAAGTTTTTGGATTCGGATGAGTCTTTTGTTTAGACGAAACGCACGTCTAGCATACAAAATTTTAATCCTGGTATCTATAGACAGTTTATCTAGATTGAAAACAAGAAATATTTGATAAACAATATTAGTCAAATGAAAACCATAGACACGTGCGTGTTGCTCAATCATTAGTTTTGCGTGCAGTATCTTGTAGACTGATGTTTGACCTTCTTCGACCTTTAGATTGCCCTTACGTATCTTCTTACTTTTATAAAATATTTATTTGATTCTTTTTTGAACATTTTATATCATTAATTAACAGGGATACAAAGCAATGAGACTAACCAAACAACGAAATTTCAAAAAGAAAACGGTACAGAAGTATACGTTTACAGATGTACATGGGACGTATCATACATGGAAGATAATCTTGATTGTAATGAAACAATAGAAATGTACTACTCAAATAAGAGTATTTACTTGAGAGATTTTAAAAATTGTTCCACTGGCTATTACGAATGTGCATTATTAAATGACAATGATGCGGTAAAGATTATCACACTTTGCGATATGGAGCTGATGGGTACGTGTTTACTGTTTCATTACACTTCGTCAATGAATATTTGAAAACTATATGAATTTGTCGAAATAAGCAGAAAAAGTCGTTCAGTATGATACTTTAAAGGACATCGTACTGCAATATAATCTCAGCAATAATGTTTCGAAAAATCCACTTTCGAGCTCGTGGATATTTTCTCTTTATTGTAAAAGTATGACAACAGTTATAATTTGACAATTAAATTGTAAAAATTTTTACAGTTCAATGAGCCCCCAAATGTTTAATCATCTAAATCCAAAAAGCTGTGTTTTTGACGAAATTTGCCAATTAACAAGATTTGATATTGAACATTACAAAAATAAGAAGATGGGGTGTGATTGCAAGCATGACAATAAACGCCAAGTGAATAAGTCCAAAATAATTGTAAATAAAAAAAAACAACAGAAACATTGAAGAGTTAATATGATAATAAGTCAAGCCAAACGCTGACAAAAAATGAAATACAATATTTGCATGATGGAAATCCATAACTTAATTTCAAATAATCATACTAAGTGAACTACAAAAAAATGTGGATTAAGTATGTACATAATTTGGTATGCAATTTCAGGATTTCGTCCAGTGTATTTACTAATCGGTGTTGCAGTGTCATGTGGAATGGTGTTAGTGGGTGTACTTATCTTTGGCATCAGGAAGGGTCTGTATCTTATTGCACCTTATTATATTTATATTGGCCTTTCCGAGCAATTATTTAAGGGCTTTCAGTCGATTTCTGAATTTTAATTTAACACAAAGCCATCAATGTACTTGTTAATTGTCCAACCGTTGTCATTTTGTTGTCAGACAAATAATAAAAAAAAAGAAGAAAAGCACTGGAGATTTAAGAAATACTAACTGTTTTTGCACATCGTTTGGTCTGCCAGTCTTTACAAAAACTGTATAATTATCAAACAAAATATCTTGTTACAAATTAAACATTTGTAGAAATTCAAGGAGGGATAATTCCAATCGTTTTGAATTGGCAAATTTGAAAGCAGTTTCATTACAGATTTGTATTATGGGTTAAATGTCAGTCTGATAGCAACCCAACAACAAAGCAAAAAGAGGATAATCTTTTCCCATTCAGGTCGACTTTGTTTCGTCATTACTTTCAAATAAGCACTATATATATATATATTTTTTTTAAATAAAATAAAATTCGGTGCAAATTTTATAAATACATGTATTAAGTTTTCAGTGCCCATTCAAAAAGGTGTATTCATGAAATGAAGTATAACAGAAACTGTCATGTGCATGTAAACTATTGAAACGTTTCTTTAAACATATAAGGAGATCAAAAAATGTAAGTCTTTCATTATCGTCGTGATTGCATAGAATTCAAATAATTCACAACTGCCAGAAATGTAGAAAAACAAAGTGTAAATGTAATTATATTGTGTTTTCAGTTTTGAATCAAGTCAAACATGTAAGTAAAATATAACAATCGTAAAAGGAAAAGTAATTCAAATGTACGGATACTGTGTTTACTGTTTTTTGCCGATATATAAGATATCCATCGTAATAATTTAGAGAAATAGATTCGTTACGCTGACGGCGTAGTTTAGAAGCCAAAATTGATGATGTCTAGGAAAACATCCTGCTGGCACGACAATTTTGATACAGATGAAGATTGCTAATACAATCGTTAAACCTTATGAATGACAATACGACGGATATTTCTGATACATAATAAAATATGATTATTCTTTCAAACTATTTTATTCTAAAGTTACGTATAATTTGTGTTTCGTATTGACAAGGTTATAGATCTGTTATTGTTTTTCTGTACGATATACTTCTAATCCTTTTTTGTACTGTTCCTTTATTGCCTTCCGATTTCGATTTGAGCACATTGATGGTTATAAATTTGTTATGTTTATGGCAGATATTTACCGAGTAACATGACAAGACAGTTGTATTTGTGCAGTCGTTTTTTTGCAATCACAAATTGGGCCATGTAACGGGCAATCGGAGTTTCGTAGGTTCTATAACCACCTAATTGATGGAAACTTGATACAAAAAACAAAGAAGTCATATACATCTATGAAAGTTTTCAGATCATTTCAATACAGTTAGTAAATTCAGTACTCTTCAATTACTTGTTATGATATTGAATAAAGAAAATCAATGCGAAGTATAATATAGTCAGCCATTGAAAATTTGATTGAAATGTAACATTTGGAATTGTTTTTAAACTTCATTGTCCTTTCAAAGATAACTTTTGTTTACTAAAAATTTCTCACAATATCGGATTAAAAATCAGCTACCATAAATTCCATACTGATACATATCACATCGACGTACATATAAAATATAAGAGGTTTGTTCATAGGAAATTTGACTATCAGAAACTAAGCAAGACAAACTAAACTCATTGCGATATAATCTAGTTTGAATCTTTCTAAATTTAAAATTTTGTCTTTACGATATAGATACAAAGCAGAACTTCCTGTCATTGTTGCATGTTTTATTTACCAAAATTCTTTTTTTTTCACATATGAAATACAAGCATACACTTAAACAATGGATTATTGAGTTGTATGATACCATTTAATAAAACAAAAAGTAAAAATGAAATAAGATTTGGTGATCATAAATCGTCGTTAAGACTAAAATGAAGTTTTCGACAGACACACTAACATAATTTACAGAGGAACAGTAAAATGCTGTGCACTAAGCCACCTTCTGATTAATTGATGAGAAACATTTCAAACGTACAATAAAAATTCTTAGAAAATAAGACTGATTTTTATGATAAAAGTATTATAGGGAACAATAATAACCAAACATAAGTTAAACAATACTTCATATTTCATTATTTAAGAATGCTAGCAGACTTTTTGCTGATAAAACATCATATCGTCCCAAACTTGTACATCCGATGCTATAAGTTAGAGTAAATTTATATAAAAGACAGTTCTTGAAGATATACATGCAATCTTGAACAGTGCTCAAACTGTAGTATTATGCACAATTTCAATATAAAATACAAAGGAAGAAACATTTCAGTAATCTTTTAATTATCGGATCGATATTAATCGACACATATTTACCAAGAATTCAACATGCATGTGTATCGTTTTGCATATGCATTAACAAGTCAGATTAATTATTATTTTGGAGTGGAATTGTTAATCTGCTTAAATATTTATTTAGAACGGTAATATCATTGCAAGACAAGATGAATCGCCAGATAGGCAGGCGCAGGGATATTCGTCTATTGACAGAAGACGTAGAATTGAAATAGGACAACAAGTTTCGTATACAGCCAGTAGAGCCTTAAGATCAAGCACATCAAAAGAAATAGAAAATGGATCAGGTGAATAATTCAGAAAGTCAAACTAGAAAGCGCATCGGAATAACCAATTTATAAAGTGTTTATATTATTTTATATCACTTGGTTGATACCGCTGCGTTGGGACTGTTAGTTCATGAGGGTATCATCAGATCAGTCGTTAGTGCTTCAGTTATATCATGATTTACAGCATACAGAACTTAAATCCTCCCTGAATAAATTTAAAATTCATATGAAACTAATATTTCAACGCTATCAGAAAATGTTAATCCTTGATGGATGTAATCATGTATCTCCTCAAGTACACATGTTTGTATATCCCTAGTTTAAAGTTTTTCTGTTATGAGCGTTTCCAAGAAAGATGTTTGGATGAATCGAATTTCTTGAATTTATAGTTTATAGATTTGAAACTTTTTAGAAACAATTATGCAATTTTGAGTAAGTATTTTCACATAATTTTGTCGTGCACACTACTGCATAAAGACTTCTCACAGTTATTGCAGGGGTTCTTCCACGTACAGAAAGCATTAAATTCGCTCTACACAAGGCATTGTATTTGACTTTCCCATTCTGATGGAAAGTGGTTGCGTATTTATAAACCTGTACAGCCAAACAAATATGCAGTTAAGTAGAGATGATAACTACAAAATTTAAAAAGGCATTTTCATATCTTTGGGTTAAGGACGAATAGAACTTTGTATGTGTTGTAATGCTAGCTAAAACTACCTTTGTCATTTAAAAGTGCTCTATCAATTCATGACTATATACCCATGATCGTTAATGAGATTTGTCCCGAAAATAATCAGTAAATTAAGAACTTTAAATTAATGTGTAGATTTCAAATTGGCTTTGCTCACATATAGTTAATACCACTACGCGAGTAAACAGTTTCATAGTATTTCTGAAGACCCTCTTTCACTGCGGACAGAATATTTGTCAATATAATGGACAATTCGTTAGTCGAACATGCAGATGAGCCGGCAATGTACCGTTGTTTGTACGGAATTTTGTGTAGCTTAGGTATCCAATACAAACAAAGCTTCATTAAATTTTAAACGTAAACAGAGTATACATGTATGACCTACCAGAGGGCATGCTATTTTCCCTATCGTCTTAGGGTGTAGGACGATACATAATTACGTCTCGTCCTTTTTCTAAAAAAGTTCATCGGAAGATACCAAGAGCTTGTTGATAAATATTCCGTATCAACTTCACAAATAATACACGATGATCTTGAAGTATAGATTCTAGGTACTGACGTTGTTACTCTTCTTAATTACGTGTTATAGTATTCTTTTATTTGTCTTTGTTTATTATTTCTTTTACAATTTAGTCTATTTTTGGCAATATCCATTTGACGTGGCTCGGTACTTATACATCCCGTCATTGTGTTATTGTGCTATGGTAAATTTTTATATTCTTGTCTTTCATTTTTGCTAATGTGCTTTGTCTATATGCATTTTTGTTTATCTTTGTTGACATATTTGCTTGTTTTTATAGTGATTAAGATTATAACACAATGTTGACTGCTGCACCCCTATTTTTGACATGTTTACCTATTATGTCTGTTTGTTTTGTTCACACATCGTTGTCAATAAAATGGAATTTTATGCGACTGTCATACAAGTGAGAGGTTTAGCTAGCTATAAAACCAAGTTTAATCCACCATTTTCTACATAAGAAAATGCTTGCGCAAGTCAGGAATATGACAGTTGTTATCACTTCGTTTGATGTGTTAGAGCTTTTGATTTTGCCATTTGATTAGGGACTTTTCGTTTAGAATTTTCCTCGAAGTTCGGTATTTTTGTTATTTTACTTTTTTCAAGCTAACAAACGAAAATTTGATGGAATCGCATGAACACCATAAGGAGCAGATCTCGGGCGTGAAGTGTATGCAATTTACAAGATACAAGAAATTTTAACAATAACTAGAAGGTTATTGCGAATTCTGTTTCAAGACTTTCTTTAAAAAGTAATATGAAAATATTGATTTATAAAGTATTGTCTATTACAGTTCTTAAACAAGTCGTTAGCAGAGATGCTATCAAAAATAGAAGTTCAGAGTCAATCAATGGAAGCGCCAATTTTCGAGAATCACCTTCGAGGAACCATAATGTTGGACACCATGTGAGTTTTGTTATATGTTATAACATGCTGACTACTTATCATAAATTGCCATTCATGTAGTCAAACGTTAGCAATATATTAAAATGTGCAATGCAATGATTATTCATTAGGTCTTTCCACTTTCCTGTTCTGATTATTATTTTTCTTCCTCCACTTTTTGATGTTTAGATTTTTTGTTTGTTTCGAAATATATCAAAAAGATTTTTGGTACATGAAATCGAACAATAAATACGCTTTGGCAGTTGACCCTTTGTAACCGTACACTTTCTTATGTGAGATAGAGTTATCTCCCCGTACACTGTTTCTTGTTATGTGTGCTCCTTCGCAACCGTAAAAGAAATCGACAAATTTATCATATCCTCAGGATGGTTTGTTAAATTTGTCCGAAGCAATTCGGAGTCTCCATATGAGAGTTATTTCCCCTTATGTATTTGAAATAGAGATATATAAATGTTACTCATGAACTGTAAGGTATAAAGACCTTGGGTATTTTGATTTAATGTTCTTGGTCAACTAAAAGAAATTTGAGGTCACGGTCAAAGGTCATTGTAATGATCTAAATTAAATTTTTGATTGTTTTCGATTTTCCTTACAAACTGTAACAGATAATGACAAAAATTTTACCATATTATTCGTTGCAACATGTTGAAACTTTGCAATTTTGGTCGAAAGAGTATCGTCCCTTTTGATAGGAGTTTCCCCTGGAAAGTTGATATACTGTGAAGGTAATTTTTTTCGTTGGTATCGATTTTCGTGGATTTTCAAAATTTCCTTAGTTCGTGGGTTTTTGAATTCGTGGATATTATTAGAGCATTTAAGTTTTAAATGGAAATTTTACATCTCGTTGGGAATTTGAATTCGTGGTTGAACCTAATCACGAAAACCACGAAAATTAGTACCCAACGAACGAAAGTACTTTCACAGTATATTGATTTGAGATCCTCCCTGTATGACCTTGAAATTGAGGTAAACGTCAAATGAGAATTTGAAGTTCCAGATTTTGACCGTTGCTAGAACTTCAAACTTGTACATGATAAAGCAATAGGATTTTCTGCATTAGGTTTGTAGACTTCTTACCGTGAAAATGTCTACCGGAAGTAACCTTGAGTCTACCAGAAGTAGCAATTTTTACACTTCTTTTTGGAAAAGTACCCAGAAACCAGATATTTTTTAATCAGCATGCATAAACCTATCATTTGAAACCGGACGTGACCTCTTATTTCCGGCAATAGTATATTGTTTTTTTGGAATCAGTGTAAAAAGTCTAATGAGACCGGAAGTGACATGTTAATAACCGGAAGTAGCATACTATCCCCAATTTTTAGGCAAAAGTACAGTTTTGGAATTAGTATAGAAAACCTATGATTTGATACCTGTTGTAAACTGAAAGTGACTTCTTATCAATGATTTTAAAATTCAATGATGGAAAGACCTTCAATTGTTCTGTGAACAATTGGTTTTTAATTTATCAAATTATTTGTTTGACGTCCAATGGCAAATATTTCATGCAAGTTCAGGACGAGAACAAGTCAACGAAAAATACAAAAGGTAAGACTTGAAAATTAGGACTAGAACGGAGGGAGACACAATTTCCATTCGAAAATTAGCAATCAACGTAATCCTCAAACAGTGGATGCAAGGATTATTTAATTTGCAAATATTATTATATTCTCCCGTACAACTCCTCACAATTTCAGGTATTTATTCATTCTCGACTTTGAACCATTTCGATTATAGTCTGTTTGATGAAGTTTACCCATGAAAAACACTTCGGATACACGAACTTTATTTCCATTAATGAGACAGCATATCTTTTTTTTTTTTAAATAGGAATGTGCAAATTATGATAATAGTTGTAAATTCAATAGAACACGCGTTTAGATTTAAGGAATGATTTTTAGTGCAATAATTAAATGAATCTTGTTTTGTTATTTCAATACTGATAATTTTTATGTAAAGGTATGTTGAAAATATTTGTAGAACCTGAACTACATCGAGGTACTGTTCAACACCAATAGTGTAGGTCCAAACATTTGCATACATGGATCTGACAACAAAACATCATATGCAGACATCGACCTAACAATAAAAGCTGATCCTCTACCAGAGAGTGAATCAAGTGATGCTGAGGAACAGGATAATAATAGTGAATTTCTGACACTTGCTGACATTCAAAAACTTGGCAATCTTCTTTAAAAATCAACCGCAAAAGATATGTGTATACTACGTACTTTGAAAATAAAGAAGATTTAATTATTGTAAAAAAAGGTTAATGGAATATGATACAAAACATATGCATTTATGTCTATTTTTAAAACTTGTGTCAGTTCTCAATATTATTCTGTGTGTTGGTTTGAATGATCTGCTGTATCATTTACAGTTCAGAGGCTAAAATATCTTACTTTGCAGAATATAAAGTGGGTTAATACAGTCCAGTATACATCGCGTTATTTCATCACAAGCTTGATGCTTGGATGATCTGATTATGATATTACAACGTATACTCAGGCAACAAGAGGCTACATAACAACCAAATACTAAACATAATAATAATGTAGGCAGTTGATACATATCACAAATTGAAAACACAATAGCATGTATCAATTACATACAAAAATATTCATAATTTATGATTCAAACAATAAAACAATAACAGTAAAACTATTTTGATGGTATAGTAAATAATAGTTTTCAAAATTCTAAATCTAAAAAAAATTTATATTGATGGTTTACACAGTACCTCGTATTAAAAACTATAATAAATAAAATCTATTTTAAGGAACACATGTAATTTTGGTAGAGTAAAGAAATACTTCATTGAACTAAATTCATTATCATTCTGTAAAATAGTATTCCAGTATTAAATCATAACTTATTTTTTCCATCAGAGAAATCTTTTTTGTTCTTAGTTTCTGTACTGAACTTTAAACTCAGGTTCTATTGTGGCAAATTGAGTTCAAATAGCAAAGTATAGAGGATATTTGTGACATTTTGAATATGACCAGCTTAACAACAATACAGTAACCTCCATTTGAATGCAAAATTTGCAAAGTAATTCATTTTTATCACTTTTTGTTGTAAAAATGCGAAGACTTTACAATGTTTGACTGTTCAGCTGCTGACCAAACATAAACTCACTATGTGCAGGAGTTTCTGAGAAAAATTGAGATGAAAAATGTTAAGATTATTAAACATAATTGAAAATTCAAAACATCGGTGAACATGAAGTTGGTATCTGACAGATCCCAAAAAGTGCTCACACCCTACAATTTATCACTTTCAAGCGACTGACCAAATATGAAGTCATTCAGTTCAACAGTTTATTTGCGAAAAGCTAAACCAAAATATTGCTGGCAGAACGACCGCAAAGACAAGGCGATTACAATATAGCTCTATTCAAGTGTGGTGGTAAATTATTATACATGTAGTCATGATTGGAATTAGAATTACAGCTTATTTATAGAATATTTTATTCCCGCCCGAGACAAACTTCAGACATGTCTTTAGATGTCCGAATTTACCGATTAATTTTAGGATTACTCTTAATTTTTAAAAACATCACATATGACTAATATATATCCTCTGACAGGGCCCTGTTCTATTTTCAATGGTTTAAGCTCCATAATATATTTTAATTTCAATAAAAGTACTGTATAATCTGCATTTTGTGTGTCCATCAATGGAATAAGTAGACTTGAAAAAAAATATCATCGAACGAACTATTTGACAACGACGTTCAATTCAATAATACACAACATCATTTCTAGAGAAAACAATACTAAATCAAATAATGAACACTCAGTCTATAAATTGTGCAAACCTCAAACTGATAATGTCTTCCATTAATATACAACATAAATACCATATGATGTTTAGTAACGAAGTATTCATGTTACATCAATTTTATAATTTCTATCTTTTCCAAATTTTTATGCTTGCTCTGAAATCTGTTTTCGTGATTCCTTACTACAAAGAAAACAAAGGTATTTAGAAATAAGTGTGGTAAATGCTACGACCTAATGATGTTCAAATCAGGTATATTTATTGAATACACAAACAAGAGTCTTTCTTTCATTTTAACCGCCATTTCTAAATTTAAATGTTTAACTTAATATTAGATAAACACAAACATCTGTAAGCACTTATCATAATTATTTTTTTAAGCATAAGTAATTGTATGGTTTCCCACACGAGAAGCTAATAAATTTAAAAATAAAAAGCGTTGCATTTACAGTCTCAGCAGCATTTAATACTTAAATGTAATCGTTATTTTATTCGTAGCGAGGAATCAGTTCTATAATTTAGGTATAACAGCAACGACGCTACCTTTAGAAAGATCATACACGAAAGTAAATCCTGTGTACTTACTATAACAACAAATTGCAATACTAATACAAGATATCAGTATAACAGATACAGCAATCAATGCAATTTGCCATGTACCTAATTTGGTTGTTAACGTGTCTTCATTTTCATTGTTTGTCTTAGTTGCATTAAGCAAATGAATTGTATTACTTATGTAACCTGAAATAAATAATATATCAATGTATTTACATGATAATGATAGTTTCATTTTTCTAAATATACATCAGATATCTTTCATACAAATTTAAGCATGCATGTCGTGCATAAAACATATCATACTAGCCAATATCATATACTAATAATCACAATTTTGCAGATTTGTTTGAGAAAAAAATAACTACAAAAAAAAATCAAATGTTCTTGATAAGATCTGTCGTAAATTCTTAACATATGTGCAATTCTTGTTTAATTATTTCTAGAACAAACACGGTATACACGTCTTTGATATCATAGTGATTATTAATAACACGTCACAAAGGTTGAAATGCAGCACTTCGACTGCAAAAAGGGTCCGATTCAATGCATGATAACCACACAACGATTTAGAAAATCAATCCATGTTAAAAGCTTACATGCGATAGCATATTTTTTAAGCTTCTTTGTTATTTTATTTCTTATCAAATAGACCATTTACCTTGTAAAACGTATTTCATTTAAAGGGGCATATCAAAGTGTTAACCGATTCAAATTCTCATATTTGATTTATAACATACTAAAACGTATATCCACGAGAGAATGAATCAAACAGACCTTACTGGAACTGAGTTGCCTCGACCTTTA
Organism: Mytilus coruscus; assembly: GCA_017311375.1. NCBI lineage: Eukaryota > Metazoa > Mollusca > Bivalvia > Mytilida > Mytilidae > Mytilus > Mytilus coruscus. Next base: position 92,540,322 of record CM029598.1, read on the forward strand.
TATTCTAAATATAGATTTGCGTTTCTGTTTGTTTGGTTTTGTTTTTGTTTTGTGTATATTTAGAAAAAAAATTAGAATAAAGGATGTTTTCTAATACTTAAATAGAATTTGGAATAATTACATGAATTAGAAATTATTTATTAATAATATATTACTGGTGTCGTTATAACTAGTATACGTTAAAATGGCAAAATTGTGTTGAAAATTGTGTTGACTTCTCATTAAAATCAATTGTTATTAATTAAGTTATCTTTTCGATCATTGCAGCAATATTTTTTCTTAAACGCAACACACATTGTAACTAGAGGCTCTCAAGAGCCTGTGTCGCTCACCTGATTCTACTTTGGTTTTGGAAATCATGTAAAAATAGATTAAAATCATAACAGATACCCTAATAATGATTGAGGCCACATTTGGTTTAATATTTGCTCCGTAATTTAATCAAAAGCAGAAGACTTTTGTAAAGTTTACAGAAATTACCAATAAATTCATTGAAATTGTAGAAAATGACTTTATAAGGACAATGACAAATCAGCTACAAAGTAACAACACTTGGTCAGCACCTCAAAAGAAACATTCATACCATGTTTGGTTTCAATCAATTAAGCTGTTTTCTAGAAGAAGACATTTGTATATATTTCCCTTAGGGTCCTTTGTTAAACTAAGTTCCTCATTGGCAGCCATCTTGGTTGATGGATGTGCTATAAAGTAACAAAACTTGGTCAGCACCTCATAAGGAACATTCATACCATGTTTGGTTTCATTCCATTCAGTGGTTCTCTAAAAGAAGACATTTGTATGTATTGTCCAGAGGGTCCTTTGTTAAACGAAGTCCCCGGCTGGCGGCCATCTTGGATGATGGATCAACTACAAAGTAACAACACTTGGTCAGCATCTCATAAGAAATATTCATGCAATGTTTGGTTTCATTCCATTCAGTGGTTCTCTAAAAGAAGGCATTTGTATGTACTGTCCATAGGGTCCTATGTTAAGCGTAATCCCTCAGCTGGCGGCCATCTTGGATGATGGATCAGCTACAAAGTAACAACACTTGGTCAGTACCTCATAAGGAATATACTGCCATGGTTGGTTTCCATTCCATTCAGTGGTTCTTCAAAAGAAGATATTTGTATGTATTTCACATAGGGTCCTGTGTTAAACGAAGTTCCCCGCTGGCAGCCATCTCGGATGATTGATTGGCTACAAAGTAACAACACTTGGTCAGCACCTTATAGAAACATTCATGCCAAGATTGGTTTCATTCCATTCAGTGGTTTTCTGAAAGAAAACATTTGTTTTCATTCCATTTAGTAGTTCTCTAAAAGAAAACATTTGTATGTATTTCCTATAGGGTCCAATGTTAAACTAAGTCCCCCGCTGGCGGCCATCTTGGATGATGGATCGGTTTCAAAAGTAACAACACTTGGTCAGCACCTCATAAGGAACATTCATGCCATGTTTGGTTTCATTTCATTTAGTGGTTCTCTTAAAGAAGACATTTATAGGTATTGTCCATAGGGTCCTATGTTAAACGAAGTCCCCCGCTGGCGGCCATCTTTGATGATTTATCGGCAATAAAGTAACAACACTTGGTCAGCACCTCATAAGGAACATTCATGCCATGATTGGTTTCATTCCATTCAGTGGTTCTCTAGAAGATGTTCAAAATGTAAAAAGTTAACGACGACGACGACGACGACGGACGACGACTACGACGGACGACGGACGACGGACGCAAAGTGATGAGAAAAGCTCACTTGGCCCTTCGGGCTAGGTGAGCTAAAAATATCGATCTATTTTTTTCCTTATATTCTGTCACTGAACTTTTCGGTGGATGTAATCATTAGAAAAAAGTTGTTGATTATATTACTTAAAGAATGAATATAAATTTTATGACACTAACGAAAACCATTTCTTGAGTCGAAATATTTATCATCACGATATTATTTCATCTTGTTCGTTTATTCTTATCTCATTAAATATTGTTATTACATCAATATTGGTAAATATTGTCGCGAGTAAATTTGTGTAGTGCACGAGCTTGCGAGTAGTATATATAATCTACGAGGGATAATGTTAACCAATATCCATCCATTAATCCTTTTATCGTACAGCAATGCTCGAAAAACTTCTTACATCACAGCGTATTTTTTCACTGATTACGGCAATAATTTGACGCTATATTTGCACTAATGCAATATGAATATGTCTTTCTAACTCTTGGTATTGTTCTACGGGAAATACTATGTTGCTATACGATGTCTTTTGCACCATTTACAACTGATATCTGGACTCAAAATTAAGGATATTTTTTATCGGTTGGTAAATGTTTCTAGGTAATTTGTTCAGGTTTAAATGTATCATGAATACGATCTTACCTAAAATACCTTAACTCTAGGTTTTCTTATTTTCTTACTCGGCTTACTGCGAAAAAGATATATGAACAGTTGTGTTTTAAAAAGGGACATGTTTCTAAAATTTACATAGCATAATGATTTAAGGAGTTTTTAAAGAAAAACTTCTAGTCCGAGGATATAGATAATTTTCAAAAAAGGAAGGATGCCAAGTGAATACGATATCAGTTATAGCTCTATGGATAATTGCTCAAAGGCAAATTATTTGTTCGTTATCAGGTTATTGATATAAAAAGTAACTAGAGGCTTTAAAGACTACAATACAATTCATGACTAAAATCTCTTTTTTGTTGATCATTTTTATTTTTTAATTTCTCTCTATCTTCCATATTTTGCCGTACACTTAAAAAAGTATAAACATTGCCATTTAAGGGCAATAACTTTCATATGTAAACAACTGACAATGCCATCTATACTGACATATTTGCAGATCCTATATTTTTGATCAATCAAAGTTTCTATCAATCTAGAGCAATAACTACAACAACAATTCGACTAATGATTTAGGATTGCTGATCAATTTTGCTTTTGAAGTAATTCTCTGTTCATTAAAGATTTCAAGATAATAAGCCGTACTTTGATCTATAATGGTTTACTTCTACAAATTGTGACTTGGATGGAGAGTTGTCTCATTGGCACTCATACAACATCTTATATCTATATAGAACAGAAGTTGATCTATGTTACAGCGACTGCATTCTATCTGTACATGTCATATCACAAGTTCATATATTTCATACTTATACACTGTTCACTCTTTTATTCTTCAGATTAACAATTATATATTGACAAGAATGTAAACATAGACAATACATTCATTTTATTTATTATTTGAGTAAAACCAACTTAAACTAAATTTGGCTTTAAATTTATTTTATCATTATTCTTTGTTATTGATGTCAATTTATTTTATTAAAATAAATTTTATTTGTTCATGTTTTCTAAAACCTACCAAAAATACAAAACTTAAACACTTTATATTGATATAAAGTTATTACGAACAAAATTTATATAGGGTTTAAATTTGTTTTGTAATTTAGCTTCTTTGTTTGTACCTGGACGGAAAATCAATAACAAAAATAGCAGCATGACTGAGATATTATCACTGCATGTATTTCCTGAACTTCCATAACAGTACGTGACTATGTTAACCAAACTTGACCAAGAAACGTTTAATAAAGATAATATGAGCTGTCCTTTTCTGTATTGACATTGGTATTTTTTGTTCAGCAGTATTAGCCTTTGATCATTCAAAGTATTTGGACTAATATAGCAAACATCGAATCTATATACCAGGACCAAACTAGAAACAATATAATATTAAACGTAACACGTCATCATTGAAGTAATTTTAGATATTTATGTTTTATCGCATAATGATATCATTGTAATTACACAAGTCGATGCTAGAGTACAGGACGTCATGACGTCAATATAATAGAAAAGAAAGAAAGTGGGGTATCCATCCGTGACATGGGACACAAAATCAGTTTATGCACAGCAAACAACACAAACGACAAACGAACATCGCTTTTATTAAAACATGTTTAGTATTTATCATTCCTCTTTTAGATACGGGACATACTAACAATTACTAAGGTTGTCTGTTTCGTCTTACAAATAATTTTGTCAAATAGTTTTCGGATACTACTGATAGGAATAACTTCACATTTTGTCAACAGCTTAACTATAATGAGTCGTAACATGCGTAATGTGTATTGGCTTTTCTAATAAAGGCAAATAGATCCTTTTTAAGTTCGCTTTCAGATACTTTAATCAAATGTGTTTCATTGTTCTGTCATACCGGCAACATTTTTGTTCTATGTTACTTTTGTTATGGCACTTAAACTGTTCAATGCGGAGGATAAAGTAATAAAAACCATTTTATCCCACAACATGTGCATGTGCCATTCCTTTGTCGAGAACTTCATCATCTGTTTACAAATAATTTATTCTTTATGGAATGGATTTGGTTTTGATGGCTTAACCTTATCGACTTCGTTTGTGCCGTTCCAGAAACACCATCTGACGTTATCCGTTTATATTATTGTCTTTTAAACATTAATGATTAACATACCTGAACAATAATAAGCTTCAGTTCCTTTTATTATCACTGGTTCAGCTACAGGATTAAATGTGCATCTCAGCTCTGGTTGCTTATTACAATCTTTTCTTTCAATTTGTATGAGGTATTATACATAACCCAATAAAAATCCATTATTTTTGTACGTAACCGGAACTTTTTTCAAAATAAGACTGTTCTGTAAGTATAATACATCAATATGGTGATATAATGCATTATCATACTAAAAAGTTCTCTTCTGATGCAGTTTAATTTCTTATATTTTGAAACACTAATCTGCAGATGTTAAAATAACGTATTGCTAACATAAAATAGTTTTTTCCAGACTACATAGTTTAATTTAAAAGCGAATTATACATACAAAAAATGTTATAATAATCGTAACATTATGAACATGCCATACTTGAACATGCATTTGTCAAAATATAGGAACCAGAACAGTAATCTTTTCTACGGGAGGTAGAGAAAGACTCACCTGCTAGGTATGCATTACCCGTCATTCATTTTAAACTCAAGCCAAATGTCAAGGGTTCCAATTACGAATGTGATGAAATAAAAGACTCAGATGGGGAAAAGGGATATGTATTCATATAAAAAAGTTTATTTATGTATTTTTTTCTTAGTCCACTGATTCCAAATATAAGAAGGTTCTAAACAAAAGAATAATAAAATTGAGAATGGAAATGGGGAATGTGTCAAAGAGACAACAACCCGACCACAGAACAGACAACAACAGAAGGTCACCAATAGGTCTTCAATGCAGCGAGAAATTCCCGCACCCGGAAGCGTCCTTAAGCTGGCCCTAAACAAATATATATACTAGTTCAGTGATAATGGACGTCATACTAAACTCCAAATTATAAACTAAAAGTAAAAATAATACAAGACAAACAAAGGGCAGAGGCTCTTGACTTGGGACAGGCGCAAAATGCGGCGGGGTTAAACATGTTTATGAGATCTCAACCTCCCCTATACCTCTAGCCAATGTAGAAAAGTAAACGCATAACACTACGCACATTAAAAGTCAGTTAAAGAGAAGTCCGAGTCCGATGTCAGAAGATGTAACAAAAGAAAATAAACAAAATGACAATGATACATAAATAACAACAGACTACTAGCAGTTAACTGACATGCCTGCTCCAGACCTCAATTAAACTGATTGAAAGATTATGTCTTCATCATATGAATATCAGGCACAATCCCTCCGTTAGGGTTTAGTATCATACCATCATAAAATATATGAGAAGACCATAACCCGTGTCATGCCAACAACTGGTTTTAAATAAATGTGTTTAGTTCCGATGCAAAGACCCTATAAGTGAATCAATATTAAAGCCAAAATATGCAATCTTTAATGACCTGACAACAGTATCGTAACTATATCCCTTCTTAATAAGTCTATTTAAAGGTTTTGTTAGCTTCTGAGGTGAATTCTGACATTTTATGCTTTATAAAGAATATTACCATAAAAGATTGGATGTGAAATACCTGAACGTATAAGAAGTCTGCATGTTGAGCTATATTTACGAATGATGTCCTTGTACCGATGATAAAATTTAATAAATGTTTTGACTAGTTTGTGATATCGAAAACCCTGGTGTAATAATTTTCAGTAATACATAAATTTCTTTCGTTAAAATCTGAAACGTTGTTACATACACGAGCGAATCGTACAAGTTGAGATATATAAACACCGTAAGATGGTGACAAGGAACGTCACCATCTAAAATGGATAATTAACGATAGGAAATGAAAAATCATCTCTTTTATCATAAATTTTTGTATTAAGCTATCCGTTAATGATATAGATATCAAGATCGAGGAAAGGGCAGTGGTCATTGTTCGTTTTAGCTTTATTTAAAGTAAGTTCAACAGGATAAATTTCTTTAGTATACATACTGAAATCGTCATTATTGAGAGCCAATATATCATCCAAATATCTAAAAGTATTATTAAATTTTGTATCAGATGTTGTTTCGATGGGTCTTTGCTGATTTTAGTCATAAATTGTAACTCATAGCAATACAAAACAGGTCCGCAATAAGTGGTGCACAGTTAGTCCCCATTGGAATTCCGATAACCTGACGATATACGGAATCTCCAAAGCGAACAAAAATATTATCTAGTAAAAATTCAAGGGCAGATATAGTATCAAAGCATGTCCAATTGACATAGTTCTTTTGTTTATTGCTACTAAAAAATGACCTAAAAGAGTTAGAACATATGTATACAACCTACTTCATAGACATTATAACCAATAACCAGGACAAAATTGTAATATTACATATTTCAAAAAGTTAAATGCTATTTCTATTCAAAAACAATTTTACATAGTTCATTGAATCAAGGTATTTTACCGCTGGAAAAATTATAAATTGACGATAGAGAGACTTTAACCATGGTTTTGTAAATGATTAAAGTTTTTGTTTGTTCAATTCATATCAATCCTTTAAAAAATGATAAACTCATAAGCAATCTATCGTCTAAATAGTTGCTTCTGTTGTATTCTTTCAGATTTAATGTTTACTGTGATGTATGGGATATAGGCACTTACTATAACAGGAGGATATCACAAAATGAAATTAGAAAAGTAGTAAAAGGAAACAAGGACTCAAAAGTTGTTTATCAATATATATAGCTTTGATGTTTTATCTTAACTTACTCCTAGATACAAAGAACAATTTGGCACAGGAAAAACCTTTTCTAGGTAAAGCGAAACATGGAGCCAATTGTCTTCAACAGAAAAGGTATCATTTATTCCTGTAGAAGGATCTGAAATAAAAATAGCAACTGATTTTGAACTAAAAAAATACTTATACAGCCTTTAGATCAATACAATACGATTGCTTATTAATTCAGGAATTAATAGTTTCGGTATTTCAAATCAATACAAATTTTGATAAGATTCTTCAGTTCCTTCTTGTTTTAAAACATGTTAAAAAGACAAACCTTGTAATACGTCTGTATATCGATAAAAACTATATGCTAACCTCTAGTTGTGATTAAAACAAACTTATTCTGTAGGATTACTGTATAACGTGACTTTTATCCGACAGGTATAAAAATACTTACAATGAAATGTGTTTTCGTCTAGGGACAAGTTCTTTGTTGAAGTATGGAATCCGCAAGTACATGTGTAATTTACATTGATATCTGACTCCGCTAAATTTCTTATGATTAAGGAATATTGAAAAGAATCCTGATTTGCATATTCCATATATTTGTTGTTGTCAGATGAATACCCATTGTATACAAGTCCTTCGCGTTTTGGACCACCTGACCACTGGCGTACAGGACAATCTTTAGGATTTGTAGATATGTCCTCTAAATAGCATGTTAGTACAATATCTTGTCCAAAAATTGCTGGAACAGACGATATTCTCCAGTACACTGAATATGGAGAAACAAAATTCATTATTGTTATTTTTCTTCGGAAGTACGGAATAATCGTTCTTTTAAATACCTTTTTAATTTTTTTATTTCCATGCTATAAAAGAGAAGGAACAACGTCTTATTAGATTTTAATGTTTGCACGACATAAACGACTAAATATCAGTGGAATGTAATAGATAGCCTAACAAAAGCTAGGAAAAAATATTCATATGTGCAGGGGATATTTGTTTTTATTGAAATGTTTGAATGGAAAATTATTACGCGAGAAGTATAATGCAAATCACCAATATTTGTAATTATTTTCATAATTTAGGAGTTAAAATCGTTAAAACTTTTACGGGACATTTGAAACATATACGCCTATGACGAAGGAGTGGTTTTTATTAAAAGACATAACAAAATTGCGCCCCAATGAACCGTCACGTACCACTTTCTACTATTCACTAAAATTAAGAATGGAAATGGGGGAATGTGTCAAAGAGACAACAACCCGACCAAAGAGCAGAAAACAGCCGAAGGCCACCAATGGGTCTTCAATACAGCGAGAAAATCCCGCACCCGGAGGCGTGCTTCATCTGGCCCCTAAACAAAAATGTGTACTAGTTCAGTGATAATGGACGTCATACTAAACTCCTAAATATATAAATGAACTAAAATTAAAAATCATACAAGAATAACAAAGGCCAGAGGCTCCTGACTTGGGACAGGCGCAAAAATGCGGCGGAGTTAAACATGTTTTTTTAAATCTCAACCTCCCCCTATACCTCTAGCCAATGTAGAAAAAAACAAACACACAGCAATACGCACAGTAAAACTCAGTTCAAAAGAAGTCGGAGTCCGATGTCAGAATAGGTCACAAAGGAAACTAAACAAAATGACAATGATACATAAATTAACAAAGGACTACTAGCAGTTACTGACATGCCAGCTCCAGACCTCAATTAAACTGATTGAAAGATTATGTCTTCATCATATGAATATCAAGCACAGTCCCTCCCGTTAGGGATATAGTATCATACATCTTAAAATATATGAGAACATAACTCGTATCATGCCAACAACTTGTTTTAGAATAAATGTGTTTATTTCCGATGCAAAGACCCTATAAGTGAATCAATATTAAAGCCAAAATATGCCATCTTTAATGACCTGACAACAGTATCGTAACTATATCCCTTCTTAATAAGTCTCGTTTAAAGGTTTTGTTAGCTTTTGAGGTGAATGCTGACATTTTTGTGCTTTGTAAAGAATATTACCATAAAAGATTGGATGTGAAATACCTGAACGTATAAGATGTCTGCATGTTAATTTATATTTGCGAATGATGTCCTTGTACCGAGGATAAAATTTAGTAAATGTTTTGACTAGTTTGTGATATCGAAAACCCTGGTGTAATAATTTTTCTGTAATACGTGATAGATTTCTTTCGCTAAAATCTAATACGTTGTTACATACACGGGCGAATCGAACAAGTTGAGATATATCAACACCATAACACCATAGTTTACTTCACTTAACCTACTTTCAAAACTATAATGTCATCGTGTTGAGTGCAGTAGTTTTTGTTTGGTCTACTGGTTTAAACTTTAAATTAGTTAGATTTAATATCAATGACCAGTCAGTAGAAATAGAAATTTTCGGCTTCAAAAGTAAAACAAAGTCGACCTTATAAAGCAAATTCCCCTGGTTATAACGACAATTAGTTATAAACATATACATAGCAAAATAAGTTTAAAAAAAATCACATCTCTGGCGAGTTGGTTGGCCATTTTTTAAATATCTATTTCACAAATGACGACAGATATGTTGCAAATGTCGTAGCCACAATCTAGTCCTCTTTTCCTCGACCAAGACATCACCGAATGAGACTTATTCTCGAATTTGTACTTATATGAGCAGGACGACCGGTGTCACATGTAGATCAGGATCTGCCTACCCTTCTGGTGTACATATTATCAACCTCCGTATGTTTGTGGTTTCGTGTTGCTAAGTCTTTTTTTCTCTATATTATGTTTTGTAGACTGTTGTTTTAGCTTCTTTTTTGTCTTTAGTTTTTTTGTCACAATGCCGTCAGTTTGTATTCGACTTATGAGTTTGTATATCCCTTTGGTAACTTCAGCCTCTTTTAAGTCTAAATCCGATGTTAAGTCTAATTTGTTGGTGTCACAACCGATGAAAAGAGGACGAGGAAACAGCTGCAATAATTGGAGCATATCCATTGCCATCTATGGCACAGGTATTCCATAACGATCGATCAACTCGTGATGGTGTCGTTAAACTGTAGAAGGGACGACTTTATATTTACCTCTATGAAAAAAGGGTCCGATTGATATCTTGAAAGGATCTAGGAAATCATGATAACAAACGTAAGCTCATGACTATCTTTTTGAATTTGATTAAGCTTTGATTAAGCTTTGTAGTTTACTAATCATCATATGTTTTCAGCTAATTCAATTGTTGGCAAATGATAGCAAATACAACGTTTTATATGTTTACACAACTTAACTTGAACTCTAAACATTTAACATTATTGGTAAAAATAAGCAAAAACTCGGTCGACTAACGATCTGGTTCATGTTTACGAGTCGTAGATCATGTCTTGTTGTTTTTTTTTTAAATATCGCTATATATTATTGTTTTCAATGGATGGCAAAAAATTTAAATAAGGGCATTTACTCATTTGAAGTCGTTTGACACTTTTGATGTAAAAAGACAATATTTCTCATTGTTCTTTAAATATCTGCACATTTCAAGTTTTCTCTGTCTATGGTTGTTTTCAAGGCAATGAATAAAAGCCATTTACCCCTTAGTAAATATAGTTTTTTTTTGCCATATCGGCCATGTTGGTTAGCAGGTGGGATAATCAGACACAAACTTTGAACTAGGTGTCATCGCGATATTAATAATGGTACCACGATATCGTATCAATATCGTTCACATTTTAAGAACACTAATATACTGTTTACATCGCGATTTTTACAATGTAGTTACGGTGAAAAAACAAAACTAAAGACTCAGTTTACATTATAAACACGATTTTGACGCGATATTGTTAACATCATGATGTTGACAATGTGAACATTGTAAACATAAAGTTTTGGCATACAATATAAACACTATGCTAACACAATATCGTCATCATCGCAATGAGAACGATGTAAACACAAATGAAAAGATTTTGTACACAATATAAACACGATGTTGACTAGATATTGTCAACATCGTGATGTCTGATGTGAACGATGTTAACACAAAAATATAGACCTGTAATACGAAATAAACAAGATGTTGACTTGCTATTGTCCACATCGCGATGTGTACTATGTAAATAATGTAAGCACAAGGTATAGATACGATACATTGCAAACACAATTCTGACACGATACAGTAGACATCGCGATGTTGACAATATCGATAAAACATCGTGCACTGGACATACTTCGAAGATTTTGGTTAAAAGTTAACTGACGAAGGGCAATGAATGACGATAAAGACAATCACGACGGTCGACGGAAGCAACTAATTAGAATAGCTCACTTTATCATTTTGTTTATTATTCGGGTCAAGTGAGGTTAAAAAAAGCAGTGGTTATAAAGAACTGTTATTCACGATGAGCGTAATTTTCCCGGAAAAATGTTTGATAGGCATAAGGTTCAGATTTAATTATGGTATTCTTAGACTTCTAAATCAAATCGTGAAGTGAAATGAAGTTGAATATATCCGAATTTATAAATGCCGTGTCACGTGTAAGACTACAATGCAATAATTAAAGATTTATGAGCGAAGCAACCTTTAAAACAACTTGACATAGAGATAATTGAGTGTCGTTGATATGTTGTTATATTAGGTACATATTTTCTATCATGTTTATAAAAGCGACGAAAATGGTTGCATAAGGAATTTTGTCTCGGTCCAAATACAAAGTCATTGCCCTTCATGAACCTAATTTTAACTACTTTCTGGTCTGTTGTAATTGTAATCCTACCTTGGTTAACAGCATATGGTAATATCAATAGAATCTTAAATATTACTATCAACCACTTCTTATCCATGCAGAGCTAATCAATGTGCCACTTGTGTCAACCATTAGACATACATATGCATTGTTTAAATATTCTGCCTGAAAAGAAAATGAAACTAAATAGTCAATTCTTAACATTTTCTGCAAATGTTATGTCAACGTTAGTATTTATGGCACTTGAAAAGAAACTATTTAACTAATCTAATGCATAAACTGTCATTTTTATTTCGAAACTGGCTTAGTATTGCGGTGGATGCACACATATCGAGGGACTTTTTCACTGTTTAAACTGTTAAATCATTTGTTCGCGCTCTGTTTAAATTCATGTTTTTTTTTCTCGATTTTTTTTTCCTTTTGAACATCGATTAATTACTGTTGTCTTTTTTCATGATACAGCAGCTTTAAGTTAGGTTTTGTGATAATTGATATTATTAACAGTATAACAATTCGTTATATACAGATAAAACAGACACGTTTAACCTTAATTGTAGAGCCAGGACAAGTAAACGTCTTGAATAAACAATCCAGATTTTTTTTCAACAGTAGTATACCGCTGTTCGAAATTCATAAATCGATTGAGAAAAAAAGAATCCGGGTTACAAACTAAAACTGAGGGAAACACATCAACTATAAGAGGAGAACAACGACAAAACAGAAACACTAAAATGCAACACACACAGAAACGAACTATAAGATAACAATAGCCATTTTCCTGACTTGGTACAGGACATTTTAAGAAAAAATGGTGGGTTGAACCTGGTTTTGTGGCTAGCCAAACCTCCCGCTTTACAAACAGTTGGAAAGCAGTCAATTCAAATACACATCCTGTAGACATACGTATGAAATTTGAAAAAATAGGCAGGACAGGAGTTTTGAGTAAAAAAAGGCAGGATGAGCAACTTGGCAAAAAAAAGGCAGGATGACAATTTGTGTAAAAAAATTTAAGATAAGCTAGTAAAAAAGACAGGACCGAATAGAGTAAAAAAAAAGGCAGGACAGAGATTACAACTAAAAAAAAGCAGGGCAAAATTTTTCATCCTACCTCTCCCCATAAAAATCAAATGGTAGCTCCTAAACAAGAAAAGCATCTACATTTGGATTCAATTTCTGTATTTTGCTCTATTTAATTCTCGTTTTACGTCGTACAATATTTTCCTTTCCTTTTATATGGCCATTGATACCCCGGTGTATTTACTACTTAATGTAGACAGAATAGACCGCCTGACTTATGATTTGAACTAAGGTGATTAAAGAATCAAAGACTTTCAAATTTCCATGTTTTTATCTAAAATAAAATACAAAATTATTATATTTAAATATCAAATGAATCACAAATTTACATAATACAATGAAATTTTAAATAAAGATGGTAAAATAAAACGATTGATTACATCACATTTACAAGGGAGGTTACAACTTATCTGATAAGAAAACTAGCCCTGTCGTTAAAGTATGCACAGCGGTTATCAGATCAATAGTATTTAAAGCGGAGATAATGTCGACGAATTGAAAAGACTTTATAACTCTGAACAATAAGGATGCATGATCTTTACATTTAAGTTTGAAAAGTTGGTTATCTAAGATTATTAGAATTGCATGATGACTGAGGCCAATCAGCCATTAGGGAACAGTATTTATTATATCAGCTGAGGGGGTCGGTGCATTTTAGGGGGTCATTGCCAAAATATCATACTGGTGGGGGAGTTACCATTAAAATATATTTTCACTCGGGGGTCACCGATTGAAGATTTTATGACTGACCAGTATATATATAGATTGTTGACGATATTGAAGTGAGTGGCATTGTTAAATCTTTGATAGTGTAAAGCACCAGCCGGATGCCTTATCTCTCAAGGAAGTGAATCCGATCACTCCTTTAAATCACAGTCATCTGTTATGGTTCATTATCCATAGGATGTGTAAATTTATAATTCTAGTGATACTTAACTGTAGGAAACATTTTAATCTAGTTTTGACCACAGGAAAGTTTCTGATCACGCATAGTCAACTTTCTAAAGTGTTTAAATCATTTTGATGTGATTCTTGGGATAGAAGGTGTGTATGTTCTTAAATCACTGATAATAGGAATAATTATTTTATAAAATTATTACAAAGATATCGAGTAAGAATATTAGATAGTCTGGATGGTAGGTCTTTCACTTCTGTATTCTTTAATTTTTAAGGTAATTTTTCTCTATTCTTTATTTTCTCTTTTCTTTATATTCTAACACCCCATTATTCTCTATTCTTTATTCTTTTTCTATTTTTTCTATTCTTTCTTTATTTTTGGGGTCCATTTTCTATAGATTTGATCCATTCGTCTTTATTCTGTAAACCCTATCCAGACCCTCATAAGAATACTTGATGGGCACCATGGCGTTCACACATACAAAACAATACACGTAAAACATTTTCACGTTGAAATATTATAATAAAATTGAGATTTGAAAGGAGGAATTTTCAAAGAAACAACAACCCAACCAAAGAGCAGAAAACAGCCTAAGGCCAACAATGGGTCTTCAACACAGTGAGAAAATCATGCACCTGAGGCGGGCTTCAGCTGGCCCCTAAACAAAATGTGTACATTTTAGTTCAGAGAAAATCACACTAAACTCTAAAACATCTAAATGAACCAAAATTTTAAAATATACAAAATATACAAGATTTACAAAGACCAGAGGTTCCTGACTTGAATATATATTTCTTTTCTCAAATAAATCTTATACATATTTATAAAAGTTCTGGATCCGCCACTGATTCATAATAAAGAGTAAAATTATTATTGAAAGTTTATCTATATAAAATTTGTAGAATTATAGGTTGCAGTAAAATAATGTAAATTCGAAAAGAAATTTCTCTTTTTCTTTCTTCGACATCCCATTCATTTTTCATTGCACATTCTCATGTATATAAACAAATTTGGTTTATAGTGACTTTAATAGCTTTACTTATTAAGCATTAGCATTTTCAAAATCAGGAACAATATGTATAGGTATGACGTCATTCTGTACATGAAGGCTCAAGTTAATTTGCAATATTTTTTCTCATTAAAAGCTTATTTTGTCAATTTTTCTACATGCAAGTGTCAGATATTCTTATTTGACACAAAAAAAAAAAAACATCAAGAAGAAAACTCTTTGTTATACTCAGGATTTCTCAAAGCCTGTTACTATGTAGCTGTTAGTCATCTTTTCTTTTTTGGAGGGTGGTCAAACTTTTGAAACTATGTTGTTAGGGGGGGGGTCATTTTGCGGTTTTTAAGAATGATGGGGGGGGGGGGGTTGCCAACAACAAATTTTATGTGAAAAATTTGAACCGACCCCCTCAGCTGATAAATAATGACCATTCCCCGAATATTACACGAACATTCAAACTTAGCATTTATGACGGTAAAATGTATACGCTATTTAGATTATTTAAAAAAAGTTCACACTCCAAGTCGAGGTTTAGGAGGCCATCTTATGAGTCACCAGGAAGCAGTCCAAAAGAAGATGTCTATCACGATGCTCGGAACATTATTGTACTTCCCGCCTTAGTTGACTTATATCAAAAAATAAAATATGTGATAAAATTGCTACGACTTTTTTTTATTAAGTCACAAATCACAAAACATAAGGTTGTGCGACTAGTTGAGTTTCATCATTTTCTATTATTTTGCCTCAATAATTGGTGGTTTATTTTGTTCGTTTTGACTTTGCGTGATGGCAATAACGATAGTTTGATAATCATTTATAACCGTAAACTTGTTGGACCATTTTTTTCAAGCAGTAAAGCATCGAAACTTAATTGTTGGCAGCATGTTGGGTCAACCACAGAAATAGCCATAAGCAGAGGCACTTAAGAAACATGTGGCTTTCTTCCAATTTTAGGAATAAAAGGGGGTCTTTGAAAGTGACGAGACCAATTTTCCCGGGACTTATTTCACTCAAAATCTAAAATTGGTCTGCACATTGCAAATTGAAGATGACGTTATATATTGTAACAATGTTTTACATATTCCCCTGAAATCAAAATACTATTCAGTGCTATATGTTTCTGTTGAAGGCATTGTAATACAAAATTGCAAAGGGTTAGAGCCTAATTTTCAATATCTTTTACTTTCACTCGCAGGATCCTAAATGTTTTTCATATCTTTATTATACTTGAAATGTTATATTAAAAGTTTAAATTATATATCTAAAATATCTTTTGTAATTTTAGTTCATTTATATGTTTCGGAGTTTAGTGTTTAGTTCAGCGTAACATGTTGCATGCTGTTGAAGATACAAATTTGCTTTTACATGTTTTGTCAAATTTTGCATCGAAGGCCATCGATAGCCAAAATGAATTAGTGAAATACAATGAATAGCTTTACTTCTAACACATTTTGGATTTGGTTAACGATGACCTTCTTGTACGTTTTAGGAATAAATACTAAAGAGCAAAATTTGCAAAAATCGCGATTTTGAGCTATCTCTAGGCGTTTATAAGTTGGTGATACGTTTGAAATTAAGCGATCATATTGTAAAACCCTTAGAGTGTACACTTTGGGATGTGGTACTATGAATCTAAGTAAACTTTAAGATTGATAGACTTTTGTAAATGGCCCTGGTTTGAAATAAATCATGAGTTTTGGTTTGATTAACTATTTTATTTTTGTTTATTCATTTTACTTAAACGTTGCCAAAATCTTTCAAAAATTTTCCGGTTTGGACTATTTGCAGACCCTTTAGGCGTTTATAGTTTTGTAATCTGTTTAAGAATTACCCATTATATTGTTAGAACCATAGAGAACATACATTGGGTTGCGATACGTGCTAAGAATTTAGTTACAGATTGATATACTTTTTAACTAGAGGCTCTAAAGAGCCTGTGCCGCTAACCTAGGTCTATTTTCATATTCAACAAAGGACACTCTCCAACATAGAAGAAGAGAATAGAATTCATGACAAAAATCTCTGTTTCGTTGGACTTGTATTGCTGATTATTTAGTCTTCTTAAAAAAAAAACCAGTTTCTCTCCATCTTCTCTAGTTTTGCTCAAAACACAAAGAGAGCAGGAAAGTGACTCGTTAGTAGATCTTGCCTTATCGGTTATTTTTGAGATTTAAAGTGTCTATTTATCTATTATAATTTTATCATGTAACGCAAAACCCCCAAAAATAATAAAATCTTCATTAAAGGGCAATAATTCCAAGGAGACGTCGGACGATTTCCTCAATATTGTTAATTGTAGATATTGTCTTGCTGATCATTTTTGCATATTAAAGTTTCTATCTATCTGTTATAATTTTAAAGATATACATTTGTAAGGCAAAAACGCAAAAAATGTATAAATCATCATCCAAGGGCAATAACTCTAATAAGGAGTCGGCTGACGATTTCGACAATTGAACTTATTTGTAGAACTTTTCTTGCTGATCATTTTGAATTTTAATGTTTCTCTGTATCTTTTATGGTTTTCAAGATAATAGGCAAAATGAAATAAAAATGGTAAAATTTGTCATTTAAGGGCAATAACTCCTATAAGAAGTCGCCTGACAATCTTGACATGTATGGACAACAGAGCTCAACATTCTGAACATTTTTGCTCATGTCAGATTTTCTCTATTCATAACGGTTTACGAAATAATAGACAAAACTTGCATTTCTATCCAATGTTCTATTTTAGTCATCGGACACATTTTCAAACTAGATACCCCAATAATGATTGTGGCCAAGTTAGTTTAAATTTGGCCAAGTAGTTTTAGAGGAGAAGATTTTATAAAGGTTAACGGAGGACGACGGACGACGGACGCGACAGACGACGACGACGACGGACGCCAAGTAATGAGAAAAGCTCACTTTGCCCATTGGTGAGCTTAAAATGACCATGGTGTGAATAAAATTCAGGGGAAATTGGCCATTAGTCTTCCTTTTAAAATTATTTACAATTATTTAATGCGTTCTTTTGTACAGTAGATACGTGTTTCATGTCAGAACATAACGACAGCAAATATATACGGAAGCGTATATGGTCTTCGTCTTGGCTTAATATGTATCTCGGACAAGTTTAAACATCAGTGCAGATCAACTAAGATTGAGTTGATGAGAGTAAATGCGATTATATAAGTTAATTTAAAATGGAGGAAAAGAACGACAATAAAAATAGTAAAACTGTTGTGTTTTAACTAGTTTGGCTAACGGTAAGAACTAGAACTGTGTTTTTTGCTGTACATGTTCTGATTTTGTGTCATGTATGGATACCCTATATCCTTCCTTTCTACCATGGAGGCTTAAAGTCATTGTGAGAAAACGTCGTTAAAATGAACGTAAAGTTAAATAATGCATATGCTTTATTGAAGTTCATTTCTGTACTAGATTTAAAGTTTAAGTGTGCTATTAGAAATAATAATATAGTTTAAAGTCTTTTCATTTAACGTAAAACTAATCATATTCAGCTACTTGACGGCTGATATTCTGCACGTATTGGCTTTTTAAAGCACTTTTTTCCAGTGTTCTTTTCACAAGTAAATTGTGTATGACATGTTCCCTTGGTGCAGCCTGGAGTCAAATTACAATGTATAGTAACCCCTCTTCATCAGGTACGAGGTATTTTAATCAAATTATAAATACTAGTATGTATACAATGTGCGTCTAACTCCCAGTTTGCCATGCACCACCGTCCCTTGGTGGCTTTTGCAGTTAAATTACATATCCAATGAATTGTAAATATAAACAAAATGCTCAGCGGGGCACAGAATGATACGACCGCAGATGTCGAACCATGAACAGTTGGTACAAGTGTGGACACTAAATTCAAGCTTGATACAGCTCTGAATTTGAATTTTGATTAAATATTTGACACAGCATAGATTTCTGAAACAGAATAAATGTGGTCAAATACCTGAAAAATTTAAAAATTGGACTTTTATAAAATAAAGAGATGAGATATAATTGCCAATGAGACAACTATCCACCAAGGTTAAAAAAAATTTGATGTAAGCAATTAAAGGTAACAGTAAGGCCTTCAACAACTAAAACACTATACCAAATAGTAGGCGATAAAAGGTCCCAACATGAAAATATGAAACAATTCGGTTGAGAAAACTAACGGCCTTAGTTTAAACAAAACAATTAACGAAAACAAATATGACAGACAAGAACCAACGACAACCACTGTACTACAGGCTCCTTACTTGAGACAGGCACGTACAGAATGTGGTCCAATATCCAAAATCTAAATACATTTGTACAAGGTTAGATTCAGCATTAAGAATTTAATCCACTAGAAGTTATCGATGGACAAAAACAGCTAAGCTTGTCAAGGGTTAGGTTCATATAAGAATTATATATATATATATAACAATCAACATTCAATCTATCTAGGTGTGGATCAGTTTGTAAATAAACTGATGCAGTTACTACATAAAATTATATAAGTGCCTAAGAATGTAACTTTAACACACTAATGAGTGTTATAAAATTAGTTGTTATATTTTATATTATTCACGCAATATTTCGCTAAACAAATTAGCTTCATCCGGCGTGTGCATCTCTCAAGGTGAAATCGGATGCATGACAAAAAATATTTTGTAGCTTGAACTACACAAAATTTGAGTAAAAGTTTAACAAAATTTATTCATGTTCTATAAAAATATATGTTTGTAAATTGTCTAGAATATATAAAAATATTTTGCCGCTTATTGTACATAGCAATTCTTAAATCAAAACAAATAGTTGTTTTAGTTAAATAGAATGAAGTTCAGGATTTATTCCTTTGGTTTTGGGTAGAACTGTTTTCATCTCAGAGATGAAAAACAGTTCTATAGAATAAAACAAACCTACCACCAAGTTCTTAAAAAATATTTACAAAAGAAATTAAAAAAAAAACAATTCACAAAATATCACTCATCATTAATACAATATCTTTTAAAAATCCATAAAACTTACCTTTAATTATTTTTAAAACGATCTATTATTGAATAGAAAATTTCAAACTATATTTATACATAATTTCTTCTATAAAATTAAAATTTAATGCGGTATCTATTTTTAACTGTGAATCTACTTACACTTTCTATCAATTGTGCAATACAACTCTGAATTTTGATAGTGATTAAATATTTGACATATCAAATTCTGACACAGAATGAATGTAGTCTAAGAACTTAAATCAAAGTACTGAAGTACTGAACATCGAATAACCGCAAGTTCTGGTGGATGGTCATAAGCACTTGTCTCAGAAAAAAATCACATCTCTATACCGGAAAGTAAGGTTGAGGTACATAGATATATTTTTCTGAGACAAGTTAGTGTGAATGTTGAATAAATGACAGGAAATTCAAGCTCACCATAATAACTGTTATATTGTAGTGATATAATCATTTGTTATCTGTATACTCTGGTTTGGTGTTATATATTATATCAATATTTGTAAAACAGTTATATATAATTTTCATCCATTTGTATATCATTCTATTCTACTATTCTAATGATAGTGCAGTGCAAGTGCATGGTGGACACTCTTCTGTAATAATTAGTTTTTCTAATAGATTGGATTTGAGTAGGCATTCATATTTTCCCACGTTTGTTGCAAAACGTTCTTTAGATATTCTTCCGCATACGTTAACACAAATTTTCGGTATTCTTGATTTGTTATTGATATTATCAGATTATTACATGGCATTTTTCATATCAGATGTATTATTAGCCCAGGTTCAATATCAGCCCAATAGCCGAAGGCTCGAGGGCTGATATTGACCGAGGCTGATAATACATCTGATATGCCATGTTATGATCTTTTATCATATGCTTCAACAATGGAGAAAAATAATAGTTTAATATATTGATACTTTTTAGTGGTTCTCACGTAGAAGTTCAAAAGGAAAAGTTTACGGACGCCAAATGTAGTACATCCGATAAGAAATCTTTCTATTATATGCCTCAACAGAGGAAAAGAACAACAGCATGATATTTTATATTGAAGATAAAAAACCAACAAAACATAATGAACACTGCTTGGAAAAGTTAATATTTGTAAAGTAACTTTCTAAATTATGCTGGAAACTTTAAAAAATGCATTTATTATATCATTTTATTAATTTTTGTTGCATTTTATATAATATGTTATAATTATATTGTATCGTAATAATTGTTTAGTACCCGACTTTAATTGTAATGTTTTTCACTGAAAATGTACCATTCAGGTTTATTTTCCGGAATTTGCCGAGTATCACCGGAATGCCATGCGATAACGTTACGGAAAGGCATGTGATAATAGTTGAAGCATGTGATAAATTTTTCATATCAGCCCGCTAAACACCATTTCGGAAAAATATGGAATTCACGTAAATTTAATGCTATCATCATACTGTAAAACCTATATGTTATTTGCTCTAAGTATATGATAAATATAGATTATAACATGGCATTTTCATATCAGACCCTTATCAGCAATAGGTCATGATATCAGTTCGAGAGCCGACAGGCTCGAGGATGATTTTGACCATGGGCTGATAAGGGTCTGATATGAAAATGACATGTTATGTTCTTTTTTCATATACTTCAGAAGAAGCCATACAGACAAGAAAACCTTTTAAAACTTTATAAAATTCATTTATTGTATTATTTGTTTTCATTTTTAATATAAAAATTTTCCTGTTTCTAAATATCTGAGGTTTTATTTTCCGGGATTTACAGAATGACGTCGAAATGCTTTGCGATAGCGTTAAAGAAAGGCATGCGATAATAACCGGAAGCAGTTGATATAAACCGGAAGCAGTTGATATATACCGTAAACAGTTGATAACGAAAGTCATATCACACGGCTAAGACAATTCGCCATTTCAGAATCTAATGCATTCTGGGTAATATTTTCAAAAGCGTACACCAAAACGTTATGATTGGTTTCAAACGTCCTAAACAAAGGAAATTGAACCAATGACGTAACGTTATTTTCTTTTGGTGTACGAGCAATGAGATTACCCATAGTCCTTTAGATTCTGAAAAGGCCAATTCTTCAAATTAAATGAATAAATATATGTACAATTAAGTTATATCAAGGGTACAATTATACCATTATTTTCTACAAGTATATGATAAATATATTTCTCACGACAAAACATTTTCATTTATCTATGTTCTTAAAATTATTTTCATCAATATTTATTGATGAAATTAGTATATAACAAGCGATAAGGAATGTTATTTTGCACTCAATGATATCCGCGTAATTATACGAAATACGTTTGGTGATTAGTCAAAACGCAAGTCATGTGGGTAGAAATGTCTCTGGCAACATACCACCGGAATGCCCTCACGGTCTTCCGCTGTAAAATGAAATTGGATATTTACCTATCATGATCCAATATCCAACATACAAATACATGCGTAGATTAAATAATCAAAAGATCCCGTGATTTTAATATTTGTTAAAATCAAACTAAAATTGATTATGAACGCTTTGGACCTTAATGTGGACCAATTTGAAAACCGGGCCCAAAATCAAAAATCTAAATACACGGTTAGATTCACCAAAGCAAGAACCATAATAGTCTATTTTATTTGTTAAAATCAAGCAAAGTTTAATTTTGGACCCTTTGGACCTTCATATGAACCAAATTGAAAACGGACCCCAAAATAAGAATCTATAAACACACGGTTAGATTCTGCGTATAAAAAACCCCAAGAATTCAAGACTATGAATTAAAACCCATTGAACTGGTCAAGATATGAGCAACGTATGCAAAGTATAAGAAAAGTATTGTTTTAAGACCTTTTCCTAAAACGATTCATTTTAGACTTATACAGAAGTTATTGTCCGAAACCAGAAAATCCTAGTTTTTTTTTTTACCGATGTTTTGGTCCGTAATTCTTGAACGTTTTGGACCATAACCCACAAAATTAGTCTCAACATTCCTTATGAAGTATGGAACCTTGTGGTACAAATTCACTGAGATCCATAAGCTTATAATTAAGTTATTGTCCTGAAACAAGAAAAATGTTTTTTCCCCTTAATTCCTACAAAGCTGGGACAATAACCCTCAAATCCATTCCAACTTTCCTTATGTAGTATGAAACTTTGTGGTACAATTTCATAAAGATTCATACACTTACATGTATACCCCAGTTATTGTTTGAAACCAAATGTCTTCGGAAGACGACGACAAACGTCATACCATTATACGACCGAAAATCACTATTTATGCAAGGTTGTGCATGAGATGGTAATGAACGATGGCTTTTAATGTCCAGTGGCAAATTAAATGCATATTCAGGACGAGAACATGTTATTGTAATACGAAATATTAACCCTGCTTTGGGTTATACCGACACACTGAGCGTGACGTGCTACTTCGCGATGTTATAGTTCGCAGGACTCCGAGCCGACAAGTCTCTGCTTTTACTTATTAATGCCTCGTGCTTGAAGAGAAGCAGCAAAAACAATTTTAAAAACTTTGGTTTGACCAGACCGAAATTCCATAACCTCCGCAATTTCATGCACATCTTCATATTACAGTTTGCAACACTATGCAATGTCATTGGGCTCCAAAAACGTTTAGAAAACTATGTCAATGTGCTTTTCCATAGGGTTTTATGCAGAACAATTATCGGAAATCTATTTGTCAAAATCAAACTCTTAACTGAACAAAGTGACTGTATCCAAGTTGTAGTTATTGCATGAATACTGTCTTAATTTTAATATTTGTTTTGTTTTACCTTCTTAATTTCTCGATCATTTAATTAACCAATGTTTTACGTGGTTTCATGTGAAAGACAACTTTGTTCTTCTGAACTGATTTTACACCACCCAGGTATGAATTGTGGAATATCACTCGAATATATTGGCCTGTTTGAAGTCAGGAGCCTTTAATTCTGTTGTTGTCGTCGGTAGCTGTATGCATATTTTTTCTTCAATTATTGTTAATCATAAAGGGGCCACCATTAATAAAATTATATTATTTTGCACCGGGGAGTAGTAGGGGATAGACAGGTTTTGAAAATGAAAAGTCTAACCTTGTGTAAATAAAAAAAACGGGCACAAGAAAATGAAAGAAGAGTGACGCTACAGTACCAACAGGTGAAATGTACTGTTGTTTGTCCCCCTCCTAACCCTCCTGATAAAGATTAAACCAGAAAAGTGCTTTGGACGCAATAAATTAATAAAATTTTTCCATTTTGTCACCAGAAGCAAAAGAAGTTAAGTAACCATATGCTAGCAAATTATTGAAGCTCACGTCTTAATTGATAGTCATAAAAATAAAGAGAAAACGTATGGTTACCAATAACAATCTACTGGAGACAGAAAACGTTGGTATAGGCAACTATTATAATGGTCTGGATTGGGCCCCGGGTTTCTTTAATGTTTTAGGCCATTTTTCTCTAATCATTATACTTTTTGCCAATTATTCTCTATTCTTTATATTCTAACACCGCATTATTCTCTTTTGTTTAATTTTTGGTCCATTTTCTCTATTCTTTATATTTGTTGTCCATTATTCTCTATTCCGTAACAAACCCGTGCACACTCTCTAGTATAGTTCACCATATAGCCTTCACAAAGGAGTAAAAGTCATCACGAATAGGCCCGAATGGCAACATGATTGAATGCTAATCCTATTTTGAATTGTGAACTTTCGGTATTTGTTTTTCAATCAAACGATCTTAATAAAAAAAAACAGATTATCGTCGTGAATGTTCGCGTGTAATAGTACTAATACTGACAGATGGACCTAGGTCATCAGTTTTAATCATCTTAGATTAGTAACCTTTCACAACTTTAAAGTAAAGATCATGCATCCTTATTGTTCAGATCGATAAAGTCTTTTCCATTCGTCGACATTATCTCCGAAATAAATACTCTTGATCAATAACCGCTGTGCATACTTTAACGACAGGGCTAGTTTTCTTATCAGATAAGTAGTAGCCTCCTTGTTAATTTGATGTTGTAATCAATCGTTTTATTTTTACCATCTTTATATGATATTTCATTGTATTATTTAAATTTGTGATTCATTTGATATTTAAATATAATAATTTTATATTTTATTATAGATAAAAACAAGGAAATTTGAAAGTCTTTGATTCATTAATCACCTAAGTTCAATCATAAGTCAGGCGGTCTATTTCGTCTACATTTTCGTTTTTGTTTATGATATTTCAAAACGAAAACGAATAGACGCAAATATACACGGACCGATCATTCATGTACAGTTATAATACTTCGTGTAATGTGAAGATATGGCGACTGAACCAAGCTAGGCGATGTTGTCACAGAACTGAGAGGAAAAGTACAGCTTCTGTGTTTGGTCGATCTTCTATGGACTATATAATAACTCGGACTACATATAGGCAAAATCTCTCTCTCTCTCAACGTTTTTGTACATGTAACATGCAGCGCCAGCCTTTATACAATTAATGATATGTATAATATACTTAAATTTTATCTTTGTATCATCAAACAAACAATTAATACTTATATTTGCAAGTATACGATGACACAGCTTTTATAATATATCGTATTTTAAGTAATAAATATCCACACGACTGACTGTAACTTTTTACTAAGAAAAAAGGATAAGAATTTTCATGAAATATGAAGTAGGAAACATATTACCGGGATTGATTATTGTTCGTGGAAAACCAGTTTTCGTGGGATTCGTTGGCTAACGTGAACTCCGAAGTTAAAGGTGTAATAATATAAAAAAGTTAATCATTTTGACATGCGAAAGTACCCATAACAATACCAGGTAATTTTATTGTATTATTTGCTTAAAGTTTCCTTTTAGACAAAATACAAAGAGGTATTTTCAAATTATGCCCTTAGAAGGATAAGGTATGAATGGTAGAAAAGCTTTAATTGGTAATTTTTATTAAAGAATAAAAAATAAATAGAAACTTAAAAAAAAAAAAAACGAATATTGCTGGTCGACATGAACTGTTGTACTGTTTTGTATATAAAAAAAGAATATAATTGCCAACGAGACTACTATTCTTCAGGGACCTACTACAGAATGAATATTTAAACAACTGAAGGTCACCAAACGGCCTTCAACAAAACGCAAATTTAATAACATGTGGTACATGTAAGCTATGCAACCATCATATGAAAATTTGGCATAATTAAGACAAGAAAACCAATTGCCAGATCTTAGCGGAGACAATTTACGAAAACACAAACATAACAGAGAGCAAACATAGACAATCACTGCATTACACTCTCATGAAGCGGTTTTATATGTTTGTCAGAGCTCAACCCTCTTCATATCCTGGTACAGTGGTGTAACAGGAACAAAGTACGGAAATCGGTAAGAAAGGGTTTGACTCATCAGATCGGCAACAGCACAGACAAATCTTACAAGGAGGTAAAAGTCACAAAGTACCGTTCGAAGGGTACTCAGAATTACCAAAAGCTAGTTCAAAGTTAATTACAAATAATTAAGAAATCATGTTTTCCATATGTAGAAAAATCAATTAGAACACAAACTAACGGATTAAGTGTAAAATTGTCTTAAGGTCAAGTAACAGTAAATGGGCTATGTCACAGATTTCATTAAAATTTTGCATACAACTCTGGCTCGATGAACTACAACTGAAAATCGAAAAATGATGCATTTATCTCATTTATTATTTGAAATATATCTCATTGAATTTCTTTCAAAATGGATGAACATTTGTATAGAAAGCACATAAAATCGGCGAAAAATCTTCTAAATTTTGTCTTAAAATCATAAAATCTTTAATTTCTACTCCATAGATTTTTCTTAAAAACTATATGTTGTTGATGCATAAATTTTGCATTGAGGACAACAACAACCGACAGAAGGATACCCTGATGAAACTTCACAGTCTTTAACAAGTCAAATGTCCATTTTTGAAGAAACAGTGTCAAGAATTTTGGCCATAAATACAATGTACTATAATATCAACATTAAGTTTATATTGAAATATTATTCTAAAACAATAGTTCCATAATAATCTCAAATCAGCATTATGATTCCTATTTTAAATCACAAATTTTGTATACTAAAATACCCTTTAATAAAATAAAATTGCTCTATAATAAAACAAAATCATGAGACAGAATATCATATACTGCAAATCTTATTAAGTTAAACAGAATATTCATTTATAGTGAAGATTCCAACACCAAAGATTTTTTTTCCAAAACAATTAAATGAATACAGACTTGGACCAAAAGTATTTCCAAAATGTCAAAATTTCCTATATATTTGATATAAAACTTGATTTTAAAAGTGGCATATCTAGCTCATTCTTCATCCAATGATATGCACCATCTAGCCAAACCCTAACAGAAGCCGGAGGGTCTTCAACAACGAGCAAATCATTCATATATTTATTTATATTGAAATTTACATGAGGCATATTTAAAATATGTAAAAAATAAGTAGAAAATGCTTTGAGGTCTTTATAGAATATTTTTGTACATATAAAACAACACAGTTTGTAAAATATATGAATTCATCTTGAAAAATCCAAAGGTGTCACCTTAACATGAATAGCCTTACAATTGTGAAACCCGTTTGACTTTTCAATGTGATCAATCTTTTATAAATTGTGTTTTATATGTATAATATGTAAAATATTCCTTAAAGACTTGAGAGCAAACTGAAAGTCTACTTTGCTGTGGTGAAGCCAGGATTTTAAAACCAATTGTACAGTCACTTCTCCTAGTTTCTTTGTCCTATAACATCTAAGAAAAACATACGAAAAGGACTAATTTTGCACATTTTTGGCAAAATTCATTAGTTACTTGAATATATAATTAGTCAACGACTAAAGTGACTAGCTCTAGCTAGATCACTGATAGTGACAGTTTGATATTTGGCAAAATGTAAAACTAGGAGACATTTTCTTGGGCTGAATATATTTATTTCCATTTATATGCAAATCCATTTTTATTTTACATGCAAAAGTAGAAATAGCCTTCAGTAGTCACCACATTTATGTCTTCAACATGTGGAACCCACATGAAGCTGCAAATTAGCTGTGAAGGGCCCACACAACTATATAGTCTATGGTCATGGCACAATATGGCGATCAGTGAATCTATGGCCAATAAAATCATGACCCCGCTGGCTGATCAACCTGGAAAGGAGTGACCCCCTCTATCAGTTTTCATTTTTCATGACCCCTACTTTTTGCCGCCCCTGGAGATAAATAATGACCGGTCCCTTAGTGCGGAATGGCATGACATTTTCTCCAGAATTGTCAGACGAATGTCATATTTAAGAAAAGATATTTTATTCATTTGCAATATTTTGTATTCGAGTCGTATGCTTCTTTATTTGAATTGATTATGTTTACTTGATTAGTATAATTGTCATTCAATTGCAAACTTTTCAATTTTATTGCTATAACGTTTGGAGGATTCCACGAAGTACAAATCTAACTTTCAGTATTGTTATGGGTAAACGGACAGAAAGTCACAGGACAGAAAGTCACAAATTTGATTGGACAAAAGTCACAAATTTGATTGGACAAAAGTCACAAATTTGATTGGACAATAAGTCACAAATAATTTGTTGACAATTGTTTGAATATATAAGAGAAAGATCTTGAAATATATTCTTTTTACTTCATATATTCTTTTACAGTTTAGAAAATTGTTCATAAGCCTTGATAAATGAAAACATATTAAATTTTAATGATCTTTAACCATGCAAAGGACAGTGGCGGATCCAGAGGGGTTCCGGGGTTGGAACCCCTTTTTGGACGATCAATGCATTTGAATGGGGACATATAGTTGGAACCCCCTTTATCCTGGGTTGGGAACCCCTTTTTAAATGTCTGGATCCGCCCCTGAAGGATATATATTTCTTGGCTCAATGGAGCCATTTAAGTACGAAGTCACTTTGACATTTTGTTTTCTTAACAATTATTTGATCACTGTTGAAATTTATTAAACAGATTTTAATTACAAAGTTGCTTTATATATAATAGTTCCAGAAAAATACAAAATGTTTTTTTGAAAATAAGTATTTTCTTATTCAAAGAAAAATAATCTCACAACTGAATTGTGACTTTTGTCTTGTGACTTTTGTCCTGTGACTTGCTGTCCTACATTCTTGTTATGTAGGGTAGGATTCGGGAAACGATAAGGAACGTCATGCCATTGTATCATCGCGGACCGGAAATAACGTCTCATTTGACATCCTCTGTCAAGGGACCAAGAGTACGTTGTACAAACGCGTGTTCCATGACCGGAAATATAAAATTTTTTGCGTGTCAACCCTCTAGTCCGAAAGAGAGAAAGGAAAAGCGGCATTATGAAAAGTACTTGCTCATGTTTGACCGCTTTTTGTAATTATGGGATAAGAATGTACCAATAATTTTCCGCTATCTTTTGTTCAAGAAACCTCTGTTGTGTATTTATCTCGGGTTTTCCTAAGGTTTCAATAGTACTATCTCGTGAATTTCTGGTTACGAAACCAATTAATTTCAATCCCGAATGGAAGTGCTTTCTTAGAGTGTTTATATAAAATAAGAAGATGTGGTATGATTGCCGATGCGACAACTCTCCACAAGAGACCAAATGACACAGAAATTAACAACTATAGGTAAACTTACGGCCTTTAACAATGAGCAAAGCCCATACAGCATAGTCGGCTATAAAGGCCCCGAAATGACAAATGTAAAACAATTCAAACGAGAAAACTAACGGCATAATTAATGTACAAAATGATGAACGAAAACAAATATGTTACACAGCAACAAACGACAACCACTGAATTACCGGCTCCTGACTTGGGACAGGCACATACAGAATGTGGCGGGGTTAAACTCTTTGAAGGCGTCAACCTCCCTAACCTGGGACAGTGGTGTAACAGTACAAAATAAGAACATACTATAAAAATCAGTCGTAAAAGCTTAACTCATCAGGTGGATACAAATGGAAATATATCTAACAAAAACACAGAGTGGAAGTGGACGGGCACTTATACATCCACATAACAGAAAGACTTATGTTTGGTTACTGAACGAATGGTTTCAAAGTTCGTATAGTGGTTTTTATGTCCGTTTTCTCAACTTCGAATGACCTTTAGGTTTATCTCAAGCTTATATGGTGGCCGCCTCCAGACTTATAATGATTCCAAAGGAAGTTTTATTCGTTTTCATATCTTTCTTTTGATGACTACTAGTATACCATTGGAGTTTTGTTTCGTCATTCGAGGTGGTCGTAATTATGTTGACAGTGACAGTTAATGCTATATTCGCGGGCCTCTTACGAGCTTTGCTTGGTATTTTATGGATTTCGTTCAAAATGGCTTTTGACTGCTCCAGTCAGTAAACAGTGCTTATTTCACTTGTTTGGGGTTTTCAATGCTGCTGCTACTAAAATGAACTATATTGCTGCTACTGTTTTACGATTGGTTTAAGAGTATTTTCGAAGTAACTGTATACTGCTCCATTCATGCTAAGTTCACTCTTCTGAGACTTGTTGCTGATGTTGAATTTACTTTGCCGCTGCTGCTATAGCATTTGCTACTATATTTTATGGAATTAACAGTGCGAAGACGTTGTGGAGGAGTGGGGTAGGAGATCGATTAATAATTCATCATGAGGCATGTGGTTCTTCTTACGTTCAAAAGGTTTATTAAGAAACAAGGAATATGGTTTTAGTTTATAGATCAGGATCGTGATATGAGGAGATTCTCGGTGTGTTCTTAACTCTTTCTCTGCTTTTATTTCGATATTACGTAGTAATTGACTCATAATTACAAGCATATGTCATATTTTCTGAGCCCTCCGTTTTATGCGAAGTAGCTCTTACAATTGACTCTAGTCTTTTTATTTTTTGCGTCTTATATAATTTCTTTTATCGGCAGTGTGTTGCTCTACACATTCAATTTGCTCCATTTGGCTTAACGTTTTAAGTAGTTGCTCACTAGAACTGTGATGAGATGATTAAAGCTGTAAATTTTCAAATGGACAACATTCATGTTGTCAAGGAAATCACGTTGATCGACAAGTTGTAGCTAGGTATTCCTATGGGCATCAATTGTGTTCCTTAGAAAACAGACTTGTTCATGTTTTGTTATAAAGCATAAGGTATGGCCACACTTTGTAAAGATTCGTTTTAATTCATTTTTGTTTTTACACCGTTACATTGATGACGTTTTTCCATGAAATAATCAAGAATAAGATTTTGTTTTGTAGACGGTGTTGTTTCATACGCTCCCTTCTTACAGTGTTTATATTTACTATATCGTATGATATGCTGGTATCTGTAATGACGTTTTCAATTTGAATGAACGTAATTTATGAACAACTGGTTTATCATTAAGTCAGGGATTTTAATACCATAAATTACACTGTTTGAAAAACGTTCAATTGCTTTGTAGAATTCCGTATAAGGTCGTAATTTTTGCAAAATTTAATATTGATGAAAATACAGTCTTGGTTTAGTTAAGTAATGTTATGGATGGTTAAGTTCACGTTCGATATGGTTAGCTAGTAGATATAAGAAGATGTGGTATGAGTGCCAATTAGACAACTCTCCATCCAAGTCAAAATTTATAAATGTAAACTTCTTAGGCCTTTAATTGATAAATCATTTAAAATAAAATAAATGAGGAAAATTAACACACGTGTGGTACAATAATTTTTAGGCCATTACTTTTAAGGCAAGTTTGTTATTAAAATACATATAAAAACAACAACTAGGATGAAGGATTCTATGATACTGTTTTTATGTATTTTTTGTCTTGGAAAATGCAAAAGTCCTTATTAAATAACAAGAAGTAATAAATGGTTCTATATAAGTTCTTCTGTCAATATAATGGGCCGTACTTTGACCTATAATTGTTAACTTTTATACATAGTGACTTGGATGGAGAGTTGTCTCATTGGCACTAATACCACATCTTCTTATTTATACTGAAATTCAATTCTAGGACACACATAACTCAACCATGGAGACCCATATTTTTCGATTAAACTGTCATAATTTACAAACAATCACAATCAAATGTGTGAATTGTAATTGGAATCACATCCACTGTAATGCCAACTTTATTTTAATACATTTAATATCTGTATTATGCAACTAAATAAAATTTGTATAAGAAATGCAAGCAGGGTCCATTTTACTAGTATAACACAAGTGTCATACTCATCTTATAGGTATGTGATTCAATAAAATTAGGTTTATTTAAGGATGTTCGATGATTTTGTTTTCGACTTTTGTCAGATATTCGGAATCATCTTATTTTATCGATGTTGTGCCATAAAAAAGTTGGCCCGCTAACCCCTTCTTTTCTTTTTATAATTTTATCACACACAGTTTTAAAAGCCTTTCTTGAAAATCTTGTTAAATCATTGTTATTTTTCATAGTTTTGAAATTAAAAGGTGCCAATATTGAATGTGCAAACACAAGGACGAACCTTTCTTTTTTTCCTGCTTTTTGAGCTCGTTATCTATATACTATCAATTTTAAAGAGATTGCTAATCTGAAACAGAGCAACGAACATTCTTAAGTCATAACTATCAGTGATTTGCTTGGAGCATTTTCTGCAACAAAACGTATTTGTGTATTCCCAATTATATTGCTTTTTAATCGATAAGGTATTTATTCATGTATATTTGAATACAGGAAATAAGTTTTTTTTTAAATTAAGACGGAACACATATTTATAATAAGTGTTACTTGATATTTTTGTTTCAATGCCCCTTTCTGGAAAATAATAAGTCCAACTTTAATAAAGAAAAAAGTATACTAAACCCTCCTTTAAAGTTTTCTCTGACCCTGTCCATCCATCTCAAAATTATTGAAATTAAAAAAATTATAAAAAAAGATGTAAAAATCAGTGCACCGTCTCAAGATGGAATATTAAAGAAATTCATATCAATATTGAAAAATTCTCCATTTTAGGCAATCGAACAAAACATTAAAGTAAGATGATTATGAAAGTGAAAATAATCCCAAGTTTTGTTTACTGTCTCTAAATGCCTTACAAATGTACATGAGTTGGTAAAAGAAAAACAAAATGGAAAATGAGACCAGGATTTGTTTTCGACTAGCTGAAAAATTGGCTTCACCACAGCATCTACGATTCTTTGATTGTATTGTCTTCTTTGCCAACAGTTTGCTCAAAATAAAAACACCCTGGAATAATCTTAGTCCAAAGATATCTATTTTTTGTTAACCGGCCTTATTCTACACATATTGGGATTTACTAATACGGAACTTTGTTAGTTATAGAAGATTTAAAGTTTTCAAATGCTTATGTAGTTTTCAATTCAAAATAACAGAAGTTATAGTATTTTTCTGGCGTCACACCAAGTTAATTTTTAAATGTTTTGTGTTAACTTCCTGGTAGGTTTTTGATTGTGTCCCAGGTAAAACCAACACAAAAATACTTCAGTAATATAATTATCTTCAATTATTTCAGTTTACGTAATTCACATTTAACTCTGGTAAATTTTAAAGCTTGACATTTTTTCCATATATCTGTCGATTGTCTGCATTCCAGATTTTTTAAACTATTTATTGCCATTTAGATACTCTTTATACCACACAACTCCTTTTGTTCATTTTCTGAAAATCTTTAGAAATCTATCAAATTATAGTTTTAATTTGAAGGGACTTGACTATGTTTGTTCCTTAACTATTTTCTGGTCCTAACAAACAAAACTGAAGTCTAGTTAGCTTAAAATAAATAAAAACAAAACAAAACTATAAAAATTGTAGTGTTAAAAGAAGGTCAAACTATTTTTTGATATGTGTGTGATTTTGTCTGACTAGCTAGTTTGATTTGAAGATTGATATTTTTACATTGACGAACACCATAACTCTTTAAAAAGAAAAGAGAAAAGTAAAAAAAAGGCATGGCCTTATTTTATTAAAAGGTCTGCTATGACGACGGCTAACCGTAGCATTTCACAAAATATTTATGCCAATCTAACATTTGTTGGGAATATGTAAATACACTTAAATGATCAGATATGGTAAATCTTTCTTTTGCCTACGGTTTGATGGTTTGAAATCCCAACTGTTGAGTCTGGTATTTTCTTAAAGGGACGAGGGATTAAAGTACACAAAGCTTACCGGTTTTCACCGTATGTCTACTGATGTCGCTCACGATGTCTGTATATCCCTACAGAAACCTTAACCAAAGACGGAGGATGTTGTAAGAGAAACAGTTTCATCAGATGGCAGCGCAGTTGAGCTATGCCTCTGCCAATATTATTTACTTTGGATAAAACCAATAAATAAGGTTTTTGATGTACGTTAAACCGATTTCATCCATTAAATTGGTTAAAAGGCTCTTTTTATTAGAGTCAGTGTCGGGCAACACAGAAAGTTCTCTCTTGGCTATTTACATTTTAAAAACGTTCGCAATATAATACAATTAACATCATGTACAACTGGTGTTGCCTACTTCCTTTCAGAGCATGCCTTTAGGACAGCCCTGAATCCCTCAACTGGGTTGGCCGATGAAACTGTTGTTGGTAAGTTGTTCCAATCCCTGATGGTCCTCGGAAGAAAGATTGGCCGTAGGCATCTGTACATGTTCTTTCTTGGTAGAAGTGGTTTTACCTCTGGTACGGTTATCATTTGGGGTTAAATATTGGTGACAGTCTATGTCTATAAGATCATGCTGGATCTTGAATAGCATGCATAGTCTGTTTGTTTTCCTCCGTTCTTCAAAGCTTTTCGATTTTAGATTTTTGACCATATTTGTGACACAGCCAGGTGTTCGGTCTGTGTAGTTGTTACTCACAAATCGTGCTGCTCTTTTCTGTACCTGTTCTATTGCCTTGATATTATTTTGGGTTGTTGGGTCCCATACTGTGCATACATATTCCACTGCAGGTCTTACCATGGATACATATGCAGCTGCTTTTACAGGTTTTGTACAGCCTTTGAGATTTCTACGTATAAATCCTAAAGTTCTATTACCTTTGCCTACTGTATTATCCATGTGTTTATCCCAGGTTAGGTTGTGACTGATTGTTACTCCTAGGTATTTGCTTGCTTCCACTGCGTCTAGAGTATGACCGTGTAGTTTGTATGATGTTTGTATCACTGGTCGATTTTTCGGTGATATTCTTATGACAAGGCATTTTTGGCATTGAAACTCATCTGCCATTTGTTTTCCCAGTCTTCCAATGCTGATAAATCTTTCTGGAGAAGTTCACTGTCTGCTTGGTTAGTGATGGTACGAAACAGTAGGCTGTCATCCGTCAAATATAAAGTTTGAAGTGAGAGAATTCCAATAACAGCATGCAACTTCCTGTCTTTTTACGGCTGATGTTTAAAAAAAAAAATGATATGAAATTTATACAGAAAGCGACTTACATGTATTTTCTTCTTCACTGAAAAATGGTTTTAGAAGGTATGACTCGTCTTCAAAATTAACGGTACCCTATGTGATGTATAATAACAACATATGTTATTTATTTAATATCCTGATACTTCACGTTTGACAAAATACATAATTAATAATAATGATATATGTAGTCATGACCTAATTAATACCGCGCTGAAGTACGTTCATTATTCATTTTCATTATTCAAAATTCAATAATGAATAATGAAATAGTTCACTATTCACTATTCAATGTTAAGTGATGAATAATGAATAATGAAATAGTTTATGTTTCATTATTCAAGTTGAAGCGGTGAATAGTGAAATAAAAATAAAAAAATCAGGCTGTGACACTATAGCTATATCCCGTATTTCTAAATTAGTCTTTTGGTGTTATCTAACAAATATTGAAATTGATATAAAAAAAACAAATAAAAACAATAGCTCTTTAAATTTTAATTTGATTTATTTATCTGGTTCGTAGTTTCGGAGGATAAACTAGTGGGTTTTCCTAACTATTTTAACAGAAATTCCTTGGTTCAATGTATGGATGACCAGAATACCAAAACATATATATATAAATTAAAATACTCTACGTCGTCTTTTTTATTTTCACTGGACCTTTGATATTCTTCATCCTCAAATTATAGATATAACAAGTCGATTGTTCAGCAATGACCATTAGAGGGGTTACGGAGGACCTAAATGCCAAAATACGCGTGAAAATTAAGAAATAGCCAATTTTGAATAATGAAATGGATATTTTGAATAATGGAATGGACTGCTGCGACCCTTTAGCCCCTAATTATAGATATACCTTATACCTCATTCGAAAGCTTATTAATAGAGGAACAAAAGGCATACAGTCAATATGTTCCGCAACGCATATTAGAAGAGTAACGAAGGACCTAAATATCGAAATACGCGTCAACATTAAGAAATAGCTTATTTTGATTAATGGAATGGACTGCTGCAACTCGTCAGCCCCTAATCAAGGAAAAATTTATACACCAAATTAAAGGTCATTGATAGAAGAATAAACTGAGTATAAACGATATGTGCCGCAATGACCATTAGAGGGGTTACGGAGGACCTAAATGCCAAAATACGCGTGAAAATTAAGAAATAGCCAATTTTGAATAATGAAATGGATATTTTGAATAATGCAATGGACTGCTGCGACCCTTTAGCCCCTAATTATAGATATACCTTATACCTCATTCGAAAGCTTATCAATAGAGGAACAAAAGGTATACAGTCAATATGTTCCGCAACGCATATTAGAAGAGTAACGAAGGACCTAAATATCGAAATACGCGTCAACATTAAGAAATAGCATATTTTGAATAATGGAATGGACTGCTACAACCCGTCAGCCCCTAATCAAGGAAAAATTTATACACCAAATTAAAACTCATTGATAGAGGAATAAACTGAGTATAAACGATATGTGCCGCAATGACCATTAGAGGGGTTACGGAGGACCTAAATGCCAAAATACGCGTGAAAATTAAGAAATAGCCAATTTTGAATAATGAAATGAATATTTTGAATAATGGAATGGACTGCTGCGACATTTTAGCCCCTAATTATAGATATACCTTATACCTCATTCGAAAGCTTATCAATAGAGGAACAAAAGGTATATACTAGTAGTCAATATGTTCCGCAACGCATATTAGAGGAGTAACGAAGGACCTAAATATCGAAATACGCATGAACATTAACAAATAGCTTATTTTGAATAATGGAATGGAATTCTACGACCTTCAGCCCTAATTACAGAGAAACCTTATACACCATTCGAAAGCTTATCGACAGAGGAACAAAATGGTTATAATCAATATGTGCCGCAATGCCCATTAGAGGGGTTACGGAGGACCTACTCCTACAGTTACTGAGAGCTAGACTAAGTTCAAAGCCAATTACCATTAATAGATAAATCATGTTATCCAAAACTAAAATATCAATCATTCATCCAACAGATTTAGTGTAAAGACGTCATAAACAGTCTGAGAAATGCATGTATACATTATTGTTTAGGGACCAGCTGAAGTGCGCCTTTGGGTGCGGGATGTTCTCGCGGTGTTAAAGACCCAGTGGTGGCCTTGAACGGTTTCTGCTCTTTGGTCGGGTTGTTGTCTCTTTGACGCATTCCCTTTTCCATTCTCAATTCTATGACCTTGTGCAATACCCAAATATAAGTTAACAGGATCGGCTGGATGTAGGATCATATACAGCAATATACATTCATTTATGTTTTACTTTTCAAAAACAAAATTAATGTTAATACCAATAAAACAATATTTAAACATTTTCCTACTACGGTAAATTGATACCGTTTAAGAATGAATTTATTCAACGGTCAATTAGTTTACATGGATCATATTTAAATTTACGGGCTGTATAAACAACATCGCCGTAAAAATAGAATATGATATTCCCTTTAGATAAGAACTTTACAGGTACAGCCAAACTTTAAAACTAAATATTTGTATCTATAATGAAAGAATTTGTAATTTAAAGATTATATTCTTTTTTTTTTTTTTTTTTTTGTGACGAAATCCCTGACTTAATAATTTATCATTGTACATAAATTGTGTTCATTGAAATCTAAAACGCGACTATAGACACGGGCATAGCGAACACGTTGTGACATATACACACCGTAAAAAGGGCGAAAAGAACACCATCGTGCTAAAGGCGAAAATAAACAATCGGGAAAGGAAAATTGTCACTTTTGTCGAAATTGTTTATATAGAGAAACTGAAATATCCAAATCTAGGAAGGAAAAGTATTGCTGTCTGTACTGGATTTATTTCAATTTATTTCTTTTGGGTAAATTCCGGCAGTAAACTTAGAAAATTTTTATTATTTTAAAAAGCAAAATATATTCAAGGGTTTTAGATCTATAAAATTAAATGTAATCTAGACAGAGTTTGACAAGTCTGCTATTAAAGGGTGTAATTGGTAACCATCGGAATTCCTACAACGTGTCGATAAACTGTATTGTCGAAACGTACATTATTATATGTTGTCAAGAAGAAAACTAAATTTAAAGCTTTAATTATCTCATCACAGTTCCAGTATGTATATATAATAGAAAAATAAAGAATATGGGTTATCCATTCAGGACACAGCAAAACAAACACGCACAAAAAGCAAAGGACCAGCTCTTTTATTGCTGTTCTTCATCTCAAAGTCACAGTGAGGCATTCAACACTTAGCAACAAAAAAAAATCTCGCAAGTTTAAGACGGCCCCTATCACCGGTTTTAACAGAATTCTTTGTAAAATAATTCGAGTAGACTTTGTAAGATGTTACACCATCAAATAAAGGATATGGGTTATCCATTCATGACACAAAATCAGTGCATGCAAAGCTAAAAAAACACACACACAAAAAGCAAAGGAACAGCGATATTATTGCTGTTCTTCATCTCAAGGTCACAGTGAGGCATTCAAAACGGAGCAAAAAGAAAAAATTCTCACCCCACTGCAAGTTTAAGACGCCCCTATCACCGGTTTGAGCGGAAAATAATTAGGATAGACTTTGTAAGATGTAACACCACCAAATCGGGCCCAGTAAAAAAAAACATACTGGAAAGTAGCATATTTCTCGTTTTCATTAAAGAAGAAGGCTTCATATGAGTTTTAGCAAACAAATCTCTTCAACCAGATTTGTTAAAGGACCGTTTGAATAAATTAGAGACCATCTGTTTGATATAAAGAATTAAAAAACCTCCAATTACGATACCATTATATGTGATAGTGTAATGTATAGAGTTGAAAAATTATAACTGTCAACCAAATTGAACGGACCATCAAAAGCACTTAATGTATCCAAAACATCCAAATACTAGTAATTAATGACACTTCAAAATAGTTTATTCCATTTTTTTCATATGCTTTATTATAAAATTAATAACCAGTTTTTTTAAAGAAGTAAGGAAACTAGTTAAAAACCGAGAAAGATTAGCAGTAGAACATTTACTAGAAGCCTGGAAGAAACAAAATATAAACGGATTTTTGTGTAGTTTAGGATGCCGATACATAGTAGGGACTTTCAAATTTTCAGAGGAGAGCTTAAGATGACCGGTGGTAGTGACATGCAAAACACCCCCTCGCACCACACGATAAGAAATGGACGTGAGTCGCGGCTTATCGGAGCCCCGTTAGGATTATTTGACTCTGTGTGAAGCGCACGGCCATAAATGTAATTAAATGAGTAATTTCATTCTTAAGGACTTCTGTGTAGTTTTACGTCATACCACCACCACATTGGTGGCTGCTTTATAAAATAAGGAGATGCATCTGAGACAATTATCCACCAAAGTTCAAATGAAGTGGATTTAAGCAATTATAGGCAACCGTACGGCCTTGAACAATGAGAAAACCCATACTGTATAGTCGGCTCTAAAATGCATAGACAGGAAAAATGTAAAACAAATCAATTGAGAAAACCAACGGCCTGATTTATAACCAAACAATTTACGAAAACATATGACATACATAAACCAACAACAACCAGTGAACTACAGGCTCCTGACTTGGGACAGGCACATATAGAACGGGTTAAACTAGTTTGTTGGCGCCTAACCATCCCCTGGGACAGTGGTGTAACAATACAAACTAAAAGCAGTTGAAAAGGGCTTAATTCATCAGATCGATACACATCATGCAGAAAACATCTAACAAAAAAAACCGGACGTGGAAGCGTATCTATACATCCCACAACAAAAAGACACTGAGTAAAGATCTGAGAGTACTCGCAGTTACTGACGGCTAGTTCAAAGCCAATAACAACTAATAATAATAAACAAAATGTATCGATCAGTACAAATCCATCATCCAATGGATTTAGCGTAAAGACATCATTAACAGTCAGGAAATTCATGACCTTGTGCAATGTCAAAATATAGGTATCGATAGATAGTTGTCAGCCGGTATGAACACAAAACGCTTTTAGAGTACTTACATTTTGTCTTTAGTCCTAGAAATGGGTGTAAAACTTACTTTTTGTATTTCTAAATTATTTTCTAAATGTGATATGCGGATATCAACAATATTCAGACATTCTGATAATGAAATAGGAATCAAGTGATTTTTGTCAGATTTTTTTACATCAATTTTACAATACATGCAGGATGAAAGAGCATCTCTAATGACCTGATAACACACTTCCCAGTTTATTTTCGACGGTGGATAGTGGTCATTTTCAGAAATTAAAGGTGGTTCTATGTTTTGAACGGTAAATGTCAATTCGAGAGAACAGTCTGTGGTGACAGAAAGCTGTAATGATACGTTTACAC
This sequence comes from Mytilus coruscus, assembly GCA_017311375.1. Lineage (NCBI taxonomy): Eukaryota > Metazoa > Mollusca > Bivalvia > Mytilida > Mytilidae > Mytilus > Mytilus coruscus. The sequence goes on from CM029598.1 coordinate 92,580,838, forward strand.
TCATATTACGGACTGAAAAACGATGTTGTATCACACTCGTTATAAATATTGTGCAATTTACTAATTGGCATTTGCATAATAATTGATGTTTACCTTTACTTTTACCAAAAAATGAAGAAAAAATCCAAAATAATAGTTATCATTAATATAATGTCTTTCAAAAAAATCTATAAAACTTTCCTTTAATTAATTTTCAAAATATCTAATAATTAACAGTAAATTTCAAACTATACTTATTCATAATTTCTAAAATTAAAATTTGATGCTATATGTATTTTTAATTATGAATCTACTAACAATTTCTATTGATTGTGCTATACAGCTCTGAATTGGGATTGGGATTGAAAATTGGACAAAGCATAGGTTTCTAACTCAGAATGAATGTTGACTTAAAAATAACTTGAAAATTTGAAATTGAACATTTCCTATTATGGTCCAATATCCAAAATCTGAATACATGGTTAGATTCAGCATATGAAAGAACTCCAAGAATTCAATTTTTGATGAAATCAAACGAAGTTAAATATTTCACCCTTTGGACCTCAATATGGACCAATTTGATAACGGGGCCCAAAATCTAAAATCTGAATGCACAGTTTGAATCAACATATCAAAGAACCCCATAAATTGAATTTTGTTGAAATCAAAGAAAGTTTAATTTTGGACCCCAATTTGAACTAACTTAAAATTGGACCAAAAATAAAACTAGTGGCTCTCAAGAGCCTTTGTCGCTCACCTGTATCTACTGTTGTTTTGGAAATCATGTAAAGTAAGGCTAAAATCATAATTAATAGTATTAGATACCATAATAATGATTGGTTTGGTTTAATTTGGCTCAGTAGTTATATCAAAAGCAGGTCATCCCATTGAAGTCCTACAATAGTTACAGAAGATATTTGAAAACCAGGCCCAAAATAAAAATCTGAATTACACAGTAAGAGTCAGTATATCAAAGAATCCCAAGATTTCAATTTTCGCTGAAATCAAACTAAGTTAAATTTTTGACCCTTTGAACCTCAATGTGGACCAATTTAAAACTGGGCCCAAAATCCAAAATCTAAAAACACGGTTATATTCAGCATATTAAAGAACCCCGACAATTCAAGACTTTGAATTAAACCCTATTGAATTTGGTCAAGAAATAAACAATTCATACAAAGTATTAGAAAAGTATTGTTATTTGCTCCTTTTGGTCCTTAATTTTAAAACAATTCGGACAATAACCCCAAAGTCAATCCCAAACTTCCTTTCGAGGTATGAAACCTTGTGATAAAATTTCATAAATATCCATACACTTATACACAAGTAAGACTAGTGTCCTGAGACAAGAAACATTCTTCTTTTGGCTCCTTTTTAGCCGCTATTTCCTAAACAGTAGGGATAATAACCCCAGCATCAATCCCAATCTTCCTTTTGTGGTATGGAACCTTTTGTACAATTTCATAGAGATCAATATATTTCATCTGTACGGAAAATTTAAAGGTGAATTATCTGAGCATAGGTTTAATTTTGGACACTAAAATATTTGCATCAAACAAATGTAGCATGTAGATATATACATATATATGTAAATTTTTTGTGTATGTGTGCTTTAATTGTAGTCTGTATTTATATGTTGTTCATTTCTTGTAATTAGTATTCTTGTGTTTAAAAATGTAAATCTTCAGTATAATGGAGGAAATAAAGAGAATCAATCAATCAATCAATCAATAAATCAATCAATCAATCTTATAATGAAGTAATTGTCTGGTAACGAAATGTCTTTGGACGATGGCAACGACGACGATGACGACACTGACAATGTAATATTAACATCACACAACCATCCATTCACCAAAACATAAACAAATCATTATTTTTTAGTTTGTATTCAAAGGCTATCAATAATATGAATATAAACTTATTTGGAGAGGGGCCAAAATGCCCCTTATCGTACCTTGTCCTTTATACAGATGATTGATGTAAGGAATAAATTTTGAGGTTTACAGGTCAAAAGTTATTGTAAGTTCAAGTAATGAAGGATCGCAGACGTTTAATTCATTATTCAAAATAAGTTATTTCTTAATTTTCACGCGTATTTTGGCATTTAGGTCCTCCGTAACCCCTCTAATGGGCATTGCGGCACATATTGATTATAACCTTTTGTTCCTCTGTCGATAAGCTTTCGAATGGTGTAATAGGTTTCTCTGTAATTAGGGGCTGAAGGTCGTAGCAGTCCATTCCATTATTCAAAATAAGCCATTTCTTAATGGTCATGCGTATTTCGATATTTAGGTCCTTCGTTACTCCTCTAATATGCGTTGCGGAACATATTGACTATATACCTTTTGTTCCTCCATTGATAAGCTTTCAAATGAGGTATAAGGTATATCTATAATTAGGGACTAAAGGATCGCAGCAGTCCATTCCATTATTCAAAATATCCATTTCATTATTCAAAATTGGCTATTTCTTAATTTTCACGAGTATTTTGGCATTTAGGTCCTCCGTAACCCCTCTAATGGTCATTGCTGAACAAACGACTTGTTATATCTATAATTTGAGGATGAAGAATATCAAAGGTCCAGTGAAAATAAAAAAGACGACGTAGAGTATTTTAATTTATATATATATGTTTTGGTATTCAGGTCGTCCATACATTGAACCAAGGAATTTCTGTTAAAATAGTTAGGAAAACCCACTAGTTTATCCTCCGAAACTAGGAACCAGATAAATAAAATCAAATTAAGATTTAAAGAGCTATTGTTTTATTTGTTTTTTTTTATATAAATTTGAATATTTGTTAGATAACACCAAAAGACTAATTTAGAAATACGGGATATAGCTATAGTGTCACAGCCTGATTTTTAAATTTTTATTTCACTATTCACCGCTTCAACTTGAATAATGAAACAAAATATTTCATTATTCATTATTCATCACTTAACATTGAATAGTGAATAGTGAACTATTTCATTATTCATTATTGAATTTTGAATAATGAAAATGAATAATGAACGTACTTCAGCGCGGTATTGATACAGGGCAAATCACGTAGTTCGATAATAACTGTATAATCTATGCCAAAATGCCAAGTACAAACAAAGCAATGATAAACAATATCGTAGAAAAACCTAACCCAAGTTTAAGTTGTTTAACCTGTGGCTATACAATCTTGTCATCCTACACTCTAATATCAATAGTTGTACCCCACTGTCGATTTTAAACAAAATGCCTTAAACATTAATGGAAGGTCAAAATTTTGAGAGTCCAAGATGAAAACAGACTTGGCATTTGATTCTGGCTTCAAACAATATTTAAGCGAATCGAAGTTCAGCCTACCCTAACAAAAAAAAAAAAAAAAAAAAAAACCAACTATAATCTTTATCAATACATTAATAACTTTGATAGGGCACAAATATGAAAATGAGTTTCATACCTTGCAGAGTTACCACTACTGATGTAGTTTCAGAAGCATGTCACCACTAATTATTTGCTTCTGTAGCTTCCTACTATTCATATTAAGACAAATAATTACGTTATACCAAACAATACTTTCATATTTTCTACACATGTATTTATCTACATAGTATGAATAAAATGAAAATAACCAAAATTCATAGAGGTCATCATATTGTCTCAAAGAATAGATAAGTGTCTATCCAATACGTCAATTTCAAATTGCCCTGCATCTATAAAAGCATTAAAGAAATTTAAAGAAACTATACCTGATGTGACAGTTTACACTTTTCGGGCGTCATAATATTGTGTTTAAATCTATTTATGGAATTGTTTTTCTGTATTGGAAATTATTGCTTCTATAATTGTAAGAATTCGATTTTTTTCGTCATTTAAATTTTTCATTTCTTAAAATATAAAAGTTTTAGATTCGGAGACATTTATACCTTATCCGCTCTACAGGAGTTGTGTTAAATTTGATTTATTTAATATGCTCTATTTATAGAAGAAATGATATTGATCTTTATCGCTTGACATTTATTTAAGCATGCAATCCTTAAAAAGGATGGTTAAACTCAAGTATATATATTCAGTACATCAATATATCAACGTTTTCTGAATCATGGTGAGAGACCTCTACAAAATCATTATTTCGCCTATTGTCTAATTTTTCTTTAATCATGATTAAAAACTCCGCGTTTATTTTTTACCTTCAGCATGTAAAGTGCTTTTCCGTCGTCGTTGGTCATTGTGGGCGTACATTAAGTGCTTACCTTGAGCGATGCTTGTTTTCCAACAAAAGCAGTGAAAACAACTAAAAAAGTTTACAGTTTCGTCGACTGATGTTAGTTTTACGTTCTATGATATGCCGTTGTCAGTTTCTCTTCGACTTCTTAGTTTTGAGTGTCCCTTTGGTATCTTCCGCCTTTTCCCCCCTATCTGACGATTAGTTTTAAAGGCCTACAATTATTATCTTAATATATTTTCTATTCAACAATAAAGTTTAATTCATTTTTTTGGACGACAGTATTGGTATTCCCTTTTTATATTTAAAGCTTTAAAAATTAGGTTCTTTTAAATAGAAAGATTTGGTAATTCACCTATCCTTATTTGTTCCGCTTATATCGTTTTATTTTAACTCAACATATCGTTTTACGTTTGACGCGAAACAACATCGTATTTCCGTTTGCATTAGCAGATTTCCCCTGTTTTTATTACTACAAATCGATTTTGAAGGGTTTGCACCTCTTAATGGGAAAGTTTCTCTTATTATAATTTCATAATTGAAAAATATAGTTAAACCAAAATACTGATGTACATTAAAAAAAAAATGTATATACAAATGCTAATATACTTATGGGAGAAATATACACGCGTGAATGATAATATTGCACGAATTTAATGCCATACACAATATTTACTTATTTTGCTTTATTGCAATAAAGCAATGCATGTCTTTTGATTGAGTTAAGCCTTCCAATTGATGTTTTATCGTGTGTTTTTCTATGTTGTGATGTTATACTATTGTTTCAGAAAAAGGAGAAGGTTTGGTACCATTAAAACGTTTAATCCTGCTGCAAATGTTTGCACCTGTCCTAAGTCAGGAATCTGATGTACAGTAGTTGTCGTTTGTTTATTTAATTTATACGTGTTTCTCGTTTCTCGTTTTTTATATATACTAGAACGTTGGTTTTACCGTTTTAATGGTTTTACACTAGTACTTTTGGGGCCCTTTATAGCTTGTTGTTCGGTGTGAGCCAAGGCTCCGTGTTGAAGGCCGTACATTGACCTATAATGGTTTACTTTTATAAATTGTTATTTGGATGGAGAGTTGTCTCATTGGCACTCACACCACATCTTCCTATATCTACTGTAAGACTAACGCAAAATTGCCATAATATTTCAACTGGGTGATAAGAAACAATTTCTCCATAATCATTAACTCTGTACTCTACGGAAGCGTATTAGGGCCATCCTTTTTCTTTTTTTTTCTTTAAATTGTCGACTTAAATCTTGGAATTATCAACTTTAATCTTGGAATTTCCAACTTTAATCTTGGAATTATCAACTTTAATCTTGGAATAATCAACTTCAATCTTGGAATTATCAACTTTAATCCTGGAATTATCATCTTTAATCTTGTAATTTCCAACTTTAAACTTGGGTATTCCAACTTTAATCTTGGAATTATCAACTTTAATCTTGAATTATCAACATTAAACTTGGAAATTCCAACTTTAATCTTCCGAACCTCATAAGTCCGACACTGAATTTTTCCCGACTTTCACTTAATCGAGCGAATCTCTTAAGTGAGAACATCGTGACTTTTGCTCACTGAATTCTCGCCTCTGTCAAACAGTTCACTTCTGTCTGATGTGCTTTACTTTGGGAGGGGGAGGGGGTACTTTCGATTTTATTTTGGTAGGGTATGCCATTTTGCCTAAAAATGATACGTGTTTATATATAACATTCGCTAATATTTGGTATAAAAAGAAGATGTGGTATGATTGCCAATGAGACAACTCTCCACAGGAGACCAAATGACACAGAAATTAACAACTAAAGGTCACCGTACGGCCTTCAACAATGAGCAAAGCCCATACCGCATAGTCAGCTATAAAAGGCTCCGAAATGACAAATGTAAAACAATTCAAACGAGAAAACTAACGGCCTAATTTATGTACAAAATAATGAACAAAAACATGTAACACATTTATATATAGATATATACAATGAATGACCTTTACTTATATACAATATTTTAATTTTAAATGCATAGATTCAGGAACTTTATGTTTATGTAAATATAAAGTCCCTGATTATACAAATACCAAAATTGGCCATCAATATAAGATACTATAAGATTTCCAATAACATCTATAATACTAAAATAACGAGGTCCAATTTGTAAGCCGGCATGGGGTAAAACGACGAATCAAAGAATTCAACTTTATATGTAACTAATATAGGACAATGGTGTTGATTAAAATTACACAATTCCAGGCCCTTTTGTTTCCCACATAATTAATATTACCAATAATCAACAAGTTCCGGGTCGAATCCGATACCGATACAAATAATATATGTCACCTGTTACTTTACCTAATCTGTACGTTCCGCATCTGTCAGGCGCACCACTAAACGGTGTATTTGGGATTTGCTATATACACGGGTCATAATCACACCTAATTTTCGTCATTATACAGGGTTGACACTACTAAATTCAATTATTGTCGCATTGTTTCCGGTTGTAGTATTTTAATCAGCATGGCTTTATAAGAGGTCGACGGGTTCAAACAAAAGATTTTGAAAGCAGAGAAACCGTGCATCTTATAATCAGCATGACTTTATCAGATGACAATACCAATACTAAAATCCAGGCTAGAAATAAGGCTTATACATAATAAGATACTTAATTCAGTCACGGACCAGCGATGTCGCGGGTGTGTTCTAGTATTTATATAAGATATGTAGAACATACCCCAAATCAATATAAAGTTATGAAAGAATAATGCATATTAATATAGAATGTCATTTAAAAGTAGTGTCATTTATATAAAATATCGCAAATTATGACCCATATTTTTGGTATATCCACTTATGCCCATTAATAGGAATTAAGTTGCACCCACTCCTACCCCTTTCGTGGATATTAAGCTACGTGAAGCTATACAAGACTTTTAAAGATACACGTCTATTTTTCTTTAACATTTTACAAAAATGTAGCCAAAAATAATTATAAGTAAATTGAGTATACGGAGAAACACAATAAACTATGGGCTAGAAGTAAAATATCAGTCATTTCCAAGATTAAAATTGATAATTCCAAGATTAAAGTTGATAATTCCAAGATTACAGTTAGAAATTCCAAGTTTAAAGTTGGAATTTCCAAGTTTAATATTGATAATTACAAGAATAAATGTGACAACTCCAAGATTAAAGTTGATAATTCCAAGATTAAAGTTGGAAATTCCATGATTAAAGTTGATAATTCCAAGATTTAAGTCGACAATTTGAAGAAAAAAAAAAAAAAAAGGCGTTTTCTCTTGAAATTTCCTCCCCTCTTTCATGTTTTTGAAAAGACAAACTATTTTTATCCAATAGCTTACTAGAACAGGAATTTTATTTTAACTCAATATCCCATTTATATTTTTGGAGAAATTAGGAATATAACAATACATTAAAAATCCAATACCCCACCCCGAATACACACACAATATTAAATCATTAATCTACATTGAAAATCAATGAATATCTCTCCGCACGACCTATTAAGTTCGTTTTAGAATAACAAGATATGACTCACTGTACAAATTACTTTGATCTATTTATATATTTATATATTTAGAAGTATCTATTTCCAGACATTATTTTGAAATTCTAACAATATCTACTACGTATAACAAATCACACACCGTTATATTATCAACTATTTCATTCTTGCTCAAACCTTAAACATTAGATAGAACACTTTTAAGATAATATTACATTCTCAGCTAGTTTACATGTACAAACAGGAATACATATGCATAATGTATATGTTACAAAATACACAGCCTTTACTTTCATCCATTGGTATCGTAATAACATAATAAAAAAACATGATGATTTCTGATCAATCAAAGTGATAACAAACAAAAGTATATGACTTTATGATTTTAATCATTGATGGTTTAATAATAATAATTCAAACTTAAAGTCAATTTTGCAATTTCATATTATTAAATAAAACTCACTGTATAATTGACAAACTGTGATGTATATGTGTACGTAAACAAGTTGATTTTAGTCTCTGATGCATGATTTTTTTATTGTTAATTGTTTTTGGCTTTTAACTAGCTGTCAGTAACTGCGAGTACTCTCAAATCGTCCTTTTGTTTATTTGACCTGTTGATACTAATTGCAATGCTTTTTGTTATTTAATATTTACCTTTTCAGGGTTATATCTGGTCTATATACCAGCTTTGATAAGTGTTTGGTATTACTATAAATTTTCACTTCTTCGTACTATAAACATCAAAATTATTTATTTTGTAAAAATATTTCCTTTCTCCATTTGTACTGTACACGTATACCTAACAACAAAATTATTTTCATTTACCTGTGTTTAAAGTAATTGCAAATGGCTGATATTTTTGTTCAAGCATATTGTTTTTAAGCCAAGGCTCCGATCCGTGTTGAAGACCGTACTTTGACCTATAATAGTTTACTTTTATAAATTTTGACTTGGATGGAGAGTTGTCTCATTGGCACTCATACCACATCTTCTTATATCTACGTAAACGTGAGCCAACTTTAACGCGTCTTATTTACTAGATCACATTTCTGAATATTTTTGACAAAATTTTATTGTCATACAAGTGGGAGGTTTAGCTAGCTACAAAACAATGTTTAACCCAATACTTTCTTCGGAAAATACCTGTACCAAGTCAGGAATATTACAGTTGTTTTCCATTCGTTCCATTTGTTAGCATGGTCGAGCGTTTGATTTTTCAAGGTTTTACAGACTTTCCCTTTTCAAATTTGATTGTGGCATTTTAGTTTATACGTTTTCAAATATTTTCAAATGTTTAAATGTTTTAACGTAACTAAAAGATAAGAATATGTTTTATGATGAGGTAAATATTATATATAAATCTTTAAAAGCGTACAAATTTAAATATTGATAGTCGAACCTGTAAGTATTATACATGTAAATGGAAATTTCTAAAGATGAGTACATTATATTTTAATCTAGTTTTATCATGTTCAATCGACAAAATTGTCGTATCCACGAAAGTCTTTACATGTTTTGTAACAGAAAATGTAGTTTCATTTTATACATCTAGCTTTATCTAAGAGTTGATTGCTTCTTTTATAATTTTGTTTGGGTGTAAAGCGTTAACCGAAGCACATTCTTCATTCTAAAACATGCGCATGATGAACGCTATCACAATTAATTGGCAGTTGTAGGATTTGGTCTGTACACTGCATTATGTAAGGAGTATAACATGAAACAGGATGCAATTGACCCTTCGAAAAGTAAATAATCGTCGGTGAACTTCATGATGTTACCTCTATCTAATGATGGGTTGAACTATTCAGGTACATTGATTTCTGTCCTCTAGATTTCTCTTAGGGTATTTGTTTGTTAAATTGCAATTTATCGATTCAATATATTAATCTCGTTTTCCTTGGTCGTACACATTTTTTTTCAATTATTATATATGTTTTTTTCACCTCAATTCCATACTCTCCTCAACGAAAGCTAGCTGGTAAGATAAAATTATGATTATACTTGCTACATATGGCATATTAATTAGTTATAATATTTATTACGCTTTAATCTAATAATGCATAGGAATATTCAATGTATACTTTTCGTAAATAAATATAGCAGATTGTAAAAGTAAATTAAGTAAAGTTAGTTCAAGGTGTTAATTAAGTTTATGGTTGACTAGCTTTCAGCTAATTACATGTTAAATAAATTATATCAATGCCCTATCACATTTTTCTCTCCATAAGATTTAAAAAAAATATATTGTTTTGTCTAGTTTAGACTGATATTGTTGTTATTGAAATATTGAATTAGATTAGGGGACTTAGACTAAAATATTTTACAAAAGATCACCCACATTTAACTATGAGGTAATTTGTCAATCAAATTTCCAAATGGCACTCAGTCAAATAAGATTTTAGATCGAAATGGTTCTTTTCTTTTATCTAGTATACATTTTCAAACGATCCTTCCTCATATTCATTGGTGGGCATATTGTCGTAATTAGATATACCTATGTAGTTCATATCACAATATATATTTCAATGAACATAAAAAATAGAAAAATGATCTATTATCCAAAAACAAAACAAAAAACAACTAAATTTTAAAGATGGAACTGTAGTTTTAAAAGACGCGCTTGACAAACTAAATTAAATGATATCATCAAAACGTATTAAGTTTAGTAAGTGTGAAGTTTGAAGAAAATCCATGACCATGTGTGCCACACTCCTATATACGAGTTAAAATAGTTACAGAGAACCAGTATTTAAAAGTACAAGAAACGAGAGTGTTTTTTCTTGAACATTTCACACCAAGATTTATCAAGGAGAATTATCGGAATGAAAAATGCACTATTTTGACGAGAATCATAATTATGTTCTTGAAACATAGCAATACAAATATAAACTTATATTTTGTTCTTATGTTGTGCTGTAACACCACTGTCCCAGGTTAGGGAGAGGTTGGCACTAATATTTGTTTTCGAAACTCATTTTGTTATAAAATTCTCAATTGAATTGTTTCATATTTTTCATATCGGGGCCTATTATAGCCGACCATACGTTACGGGTTTTCTCATTGTTGAAGGTCGTACGGTTGGCTATAATTGCTTACATCCACTTGAACTTTGGTGGATAGTTTTCTCATTGGCAATCATACCGCATCTCCTTATTTTATATTAGACCAACTTGAAAACTGGGCCCAAAATTAAAATTCTAAATATCCCTTTAGATTCAGCATATGAAAGAACCCTAAGAATTCAATCTTTGTTAAAATCAAACTTAGTTTAATTTTGGACACTTTGGACCTTAATGTGGAGCAATTTGAAAACCGACCTCAAAAACAAAATTCTAAATACAGGATTAGATGCAGCATATCAAAACCCCAAAATTTCAGTTTTGTTAAAAGTTGACCCATTATACATGTACCTTAATGTGAACCAATTTGAAAATGGGGCCCTAAAAATAATAATTTATTTGAATACACGATTAGATTCGGCATATCAAAGAACCCGAATAATTCATTTTTGGTGAAATCAAACAAAGTTTAATTTTGGACCCTTTGGACCTCAATGTGGACAAATTTTAAAACGGGGACCCCAATAATTCAAGACTTTGATATAAATCCCATTGAAATTGGTCAAGAAATGAGCAATTTATACAAAAGTGTTAGAAAAATTTGTTTTGGCCCTTTTTCCTAAACGGTTATAGCCATAATCCCAAAAAGCCAATCCCGACCTTCCATTTTTGTATGGAACCTTGTGGTACTATTTCATAGAGATCCCTTACTTATATTCAAGTTATTTTTCGAAACCAGAAACCTTGTTTTTTCCTAATTCCTAAACGGTTTAGGCCATAACACCTGAAATCAATTAACCTTCCTTTTGAGGTATTGAACCTTGTGGTACAATTTCATAGCGATCCATACACTTATACACAAGTTATTGTCTTGAAACAAGAAACATACTTGTTTTGGCCCTAATTCCTAAACAGTTAGGACAATAACCCTAATATCTATTCCAACCTTCATAATGTGGTATGGAACCTTGTGGTACAATTTCATAGAGATCCATACACTTATACTCACATTATTTTCTGGAAACAAAATATCTTCGGACGACAACGACGAAGACGTCATAACGATATAAATTTTGCGGTCGTATAAAACCCATAATTACTAGGACACACTTTGCCGAACATATATCTATAGGCTTTTTGTTTTCAATCTCGTTTTCGTTGTGAAAGAGCGAAACATTCAATATCAACTGCTTACTAAAGCAGATAACAGTGGCAATACAATGAAAAGACTCTCTAGTTTATAACAGAACATTTTCTATTCTGCTTTATTTTCACAGTACGTTTTATGCCCGAGAGTACCAACATTCAAGTAGTTTTAATTTTAACGCTTACTTATTATATATATATATGGCGATTTGATCTGATAAGAAATACAAAAGTGTTATTAGTGAACACACTACACCAAAGACCTATAACTTAGCAACAGATCTACTCCAGAGTGCGGTTGAAACAAAATTTTGCATATTTCCTACCCCACTAGAAAGGTTGAAAGTCGACTTTCTCGAGTTTAAATGGAAATATTAGAAAAGATCGGTTACGCATTTTAATTAAAAAATACTATTCATATTATTTTTTCCAGAGTGGGTCTATATATATATCTTTATTCTGATAAACCTTCGTCAATACAATGGTATACAGAAGTTACATGTAATAAATAGCACAGTTATAAATTGAAATAAAACATGATATGTACACTATTTACAAATCTAAATTGAATTTAGCCAGGAGAACACACACATGAAATAATATGCCTTATAAATTTACATAGCTTTTTCAATCTGATTTTTGTCAAATTCATAACTTCCTTAAATTCAGTTATAGTTGGATAATCAATATACTTTCTTTCAATATATTTTTTCTTCCTATAGCCATAAATTTACACTTCATTACATATTGAAATTCATCATCCAATAAAATTTAACATTAGTTCCATGAGATAAACTATAATAAACATTAATTTGTATGTTATTGCTGATAATTTACTGGGTTTTCAAAAGTCAACATTGCCCAGTAAGAAATCATGCCAACTTTGATATCTAAACTAATAGGATGACGTTCTTATTCTCCATATATAACACAATTCGGGGTGGAGGATTTTAGATGGAGAAGAAGTTAAAAATTTCAAATGAACTCTTTCTAATATTTCATTATTTCCAAATCCCGAATTTCACAGCCGTAAAGTAAAACAGCTGAAGCCCGCCTCCGGGTGCGGGATTTTCTCGCTGTGTTGAAGACCCATAGGTGGCCTTCTGCTGTTTTCTGCTCTTTGGTCGGGTTGTTGTCTCTTTGACACATTCCCATTTCTATTCTCAATTTTATACCAATTTATCAAATAAATCTAATTGACAACTTATTGATAAACCATGCTTTCTCCCTTTCTGATAACTTCATACATGGCTCTCATAGATTTTTCTGATAGATGCTTCTTATTTGCTATAAATAAGCCATTTTAAGATAATTAAACCGATTAACAATTCAGAATCAGAGTTACAAAATTAGATTTAAGATTAACAGGCTGTCTGTCTACCTCTACAAAAAACTCATGATTTTGGTCTTGTCTACATTGACTTTCACTTTCCAAGCATTACAATATGATTCAATTTTTCTAGTAGCAATTGAACTGTACAATTGTTTTCGGGAAAATAAATTGTCATTGGATATTCGTACCAGTCCATAAGAATGTTATTTTGATGGGATGTTAAAGTTAATCACACTTACTTAACCTCACGTACGTACGTTTCAACTCGCCATGTATTTGGATACATTTTGATTTTCAAACCATTTGCTCGGAATGTTCGTGAAAAGATGGAGTTGGAAAAAAGTCATCAATGTGCATGAAGATCGATATCTTTGAGATTGGCATACAACACCACGACCAAAGGAGAAAAACATTGTATTTATTATGCTAAAAGGTGCTTTAAATATTGCAATTCAGTTCAATGTTTAAATAGGGTCAGATCTCTCAATACGTACACTATATAATAGTACAATGTAAACCAATACCACATTAAATGAGAGCCATTCTAAACAGAAATATAAAATACGTAGCTATACTACAATAAACAATATAAATAATGTACCATTGACAATATATAGAATTTTACGTTTTCTTTGGATTAAATAGCATGTTTTGGCACACACTAGTATCATATTTACATCTGGGAATAAAAACACTTATGTATAAGAATATCTGTCGAATTGATTTTAAAGGTGTACGTAACGCTTTAAAAAACGTATTCTTGCGATGATACTCGTGGTGGTCGAATTAGAAAGAGACAGAACTCAAAAATAGGCCGAAAATGCTAAGTAATGTAACTTGTGCTTAAAAGAGAAATGTACGTTAAAATTTATTGATTAAATAGGTGCAATACAAACATTGCAACATTGCAAAAGTACATATAATTTTAAACAAAACACATAAATTTCACATAAAATTGAAAATTATTAAAAGAAAATCTAATGATTCTAGTCCAAAATGGGTTTAAAATCGAAAAGGAAATGAATATATAAATAAAGGCAACAGTAGTATACCGCTGTTAAAAGTCATAAATCGACTGAGAGAAAACAAATCCGGGTTACAAACTAAAACCGAGGGAAACACATCAACTGTAAGAGGAAAACAACGGAACAACAGAAACACCGAAGTGCAACAAAACAAACGCCAACATAATAATATTTAACCTGAGTAAAATTCGAAATATTATAAACATTTGTACAATAAATATCAGACACAAACCAGGTATAAACTATATTGATAATGATTTAAAAAGTAATTCCATATACACAATGCGTGCAGAATGACTAATCAATTTAAGTTGATAAAACTGTCGCTTCCGGAAATCAGACGATCGTAGTTTCTTATTTACCAGAAGCACAAAAGGATATGTTACATGTAAACCCTTTTAATCTGTATTCGTAGTGCAATTGTTTTGTACCCGTTATGTGTGTATTCTCGTCGCATGTGTTGTTTAGATTTGCAAGTCTTTTACTATTAATTTGTATCAATTCTTTTTATTCCTGTTTAATCTGAGTCAGTAAATAATTTTGTTCTGTGTTTTGCAGAACGAAATAGATCGATATTTTAAAGCAAAACATATTTCTATGAAAGACCTAGGATCATATGAATATCACTGAAAAATAAGGTTTTTTGTTATGTTTTCCCATTCTTAATAACTTTTTAACTTTCATATAAGTCGAAAATACTGTTACATGTCAAATGTAGTAAATGCAAAAAAAAGTCTTTGCTAAATGCCATCGTAAATATATTTAGATCTAACCTGAATTGATCTATATCAATACTCATAGAATCATGCAGATGATAATAAATTATTCCTCAAACATTAAACAGAATGAGGATTATTGATCATATATTTCTGATAGGGATGAGAATTCAATGTATATCAGATCTAGAGGACTTGTAATCTATATCCAAGAATATAAGATGAAAATGCTATGTCTATTTTGTTAATCAAGGCAATAATGCTGACTTTTTTTAATCTTTTTCAGTTTTTTCCGGTGGTTGAGGTTCCTGTATCGAGTGATTGTCCTCTCATTTGAAATCCCCAATAACATTAATTTAATACCTAAATACCGCATCCAAAGCAGTTGAAAAGAGATAAGATACCAAAGGCATATTCAAACTCACAAATCGAAAACCAACTGACAATGCCAGATGAAAATACATTTAGCACAAACGACATATTCATTCATCTAAAACAACACATTAACATAGTAAAAGCAATCTTTACATTTATGGGGATGCGTCATATTCTCTTTTTTTTCAAATCTTATTAAGGGTGGGAAAATTGACAGGTATGCTGTTGTATCTTGGTGATGACGAACCTCTTGTTAATTCTAGTGTCCATTCTAGTTGAATAAGATATAATTTTTAGTCAGACATAAGTTCGACTGCAGCACAGTTGTCTGCGGAATGTTCAAATCTTGCCTCTCTCTCTGTTTCCTTAATGCTGTTTCATGTAAATGTATAATATAAAATAATGCGGAAAATTGACCATTTCGCATCATATGCATACATTAATGATTGGTTGTTTGTTAGAAAATGTCAAGTAGAAAATGACTTTCTCATTGATTTTTACCACACATATCGTTTAAGTGGATCATCAGTATACATTGCCCCATATAGAATTTTCTTGTAAAAGAAATCAATGAGATAGAATTTCGTAATAAAATATGAACAGATAGGTTTTATAATATGCTTTCAGAAAATAAAAATAAAAATGGTGTCACTGAACTTATTTTCTTGCTACAAGTAGAAAATGAAGATTTCATTAACATTCCTTTATACAAATTTTACTTAAAGAGTTATCTCCCCTCATATGTTTAAGTTGAAAATTGAATCGAACAAAACAAATATATGGTATTTGATAAAACAGTCCAAATAATGCAATACATCACTTATTTTTCTTTATTTTAATAAACAATCTTGTACATTAAGGTAGTTCAGGGTATAGAAAAAAATGACAGAATTTTCTCATAATTTGCCAAAATGAAGATTTTACTATGCTTTTAAAAAAATGATAAAAGTATGGGTTACCGCGCTATTTTTAACGTACGAGTCGTTCAAAATTGCTAAAATTTGCTTAGATTGTTTATGAAAAAACACATTTTTGTGCATAAAAAGAAATCTATGAGACAGAATTTTGAAATAAAATATGAGAAGATAGGTTTTATAATATATTTTAAGAAAATAAAAAGAAAAAACATGTGTCAACGAACTTGTTTTCTTGCTGCAAGTAAAAATGAAAATTTCCCTATATGCCAGTATAAATTTTGTACTAAAAGAGTTATTTCCCCTTAAATGGCTTATTTGAAAAAAATATTCTAAAAACATAAATATTTGGTATTTGTTAAAACATTTTCAATAATGCAATGGATAACTAAGTTTTCTTATATAAAAAAGAGTGTAACCAATAAATTGCAAATCTGTCTCCAAATTTGCAGATTTGGGCAAAGAACTAGACCGATTATTTACTGTGATTGTACAATTCAAGATGACGGTATACCCCGAATTACCTTAATTGCCAAACTGTCTCAAAAGTGACAGAATTAAGCAAAGAACTAGACCGATTATGTACTGCTATGTTACAACCCAAGATGCCGGTGTACGCTAATCTACGTTAATAAGTAAACATGAAAATAGGTACAAGCAGTATAGAAGGAACTCTATAACTTTTCATAGCACCTGATTCACCTAGTGTATCCGTTGAAGATGAAGAAGATTTCGTTATCGTTGCAATAACTTAAATTTTCAGCCTTTTCTAACACATGTGGAGCAGGATCTTCTAACCCTTCCGGAGCACCGAGATGTTTGGTTGGGTTCATTTTGCTCAGTCTTTAGTATTTTCCTTGTTGTGTTTTGTGTACTGTTTGTCTTTTCGTCGTTTTCTTTTTGTCCATGGCATTGTCAGTTTGAACATCCCTTTGGTATATTTCGCCTCTTTTCTAGTGACATTCAATTATGAAATGAAGGTGTTTGATTTTCGTGATGAATCTGAACAAAATTTACAAAGTGTCTTACCATTAGCGGTGATGCTGATAATTACTGCGACAGTAATTGAACCCAAGACCATTACCAAAACTACAATGGTTTCAGTGTTTGTGGTTTTCTTTTTGGAATCTACATTGATCATGGTAGTAATTTCAGCAAGTTTAATTTGTTTTCCAATTCCTGAAAAAGAAATATACAGACTGAAAGTAAATGCGTCTCACGCAATATTACATTTCTATACTATTTGAACCGCATACTGGTATGTCGTCATTTAGGAGCATCTTCGTATCGAATGCGGTTTTGCGGTATTTACGATTTATTTTGGATCAAATAACGGATTTTAGTACATTTTGGCAACTTTTTCTTGTTTTTACAAACCTGTACATTCTTTCGTTTTGTTTCCTGAATGTTCTATATATCTGTGGCCCATGCATTGTGGGCAGAATTCACATTTGACTACTGGTATCTTGTTACAATCATCACTAGAGAGAGCAAATTCTTTTTCAAACATCAACCTGTAAAACAGGCCATCGTTTTGGGTTATTGGCAACACATCTTTAAACGCTAAACGACCCTGAATAAAAAAGAACAAGACAATTTTTTGAATTTGTGATCATACCAAAGCCAACATGTATAAATTAAAGCTTATGCCCGGATCAAACATTCAATGGGAAAATGATACATTTGAAAAAGTACATGGCATGGTTACTCAAAATTTATCTTAACAAGGCATGTGATGCACTTTGTCTTTTTTCTGTAGAGAAGAACGAAACTAAATAATGAACGTTGTTAATGACGAGCTTTCATGATGTGTTACGTCGGTTTATGATATAATCAATATTAACGCCGAAAGATACTGCAAATGATATATTTGAGATGTTCATTGCACACCAGTATTTGTGTTTTACACGCATACTCGGTTCTGAATACATTGTATGAAGCATTCTCCACTTGATGTAAAGCGGACACCATTAATCATTTAGTCATCTTTTGAAGTGAACTATATACCATTAAGGCATTGGATCAGAATATAGGTTATTTATTTTCTTTTTAGTTGTCTATCTATCTGTTGTAGTATAATATTCAATTTTATTTTGTTCGAATATAACTTACCCCTATATTGACAGAACATGCTGGTTGAGGAAACACTTTATTACATTCAATCTTGACCTTGACAGAATCATTTCTCGTGTCCACGTTTATGTTAAATGAAGTTGGTAAATCTAAAATTAAATAAAACATCAATATGAGACCTTTTAACTAATCTTTTCTATCACTAGTCTTATCAAGTGGTGAAGTTGAAATCATCCCTTCAAAAATTTTACGGACGCTATCACG